>JACEEZ010016236.1:255000-280000 GCA_016584305.1 Chionoecetes opilio | reverse complement strand
AAGAAAAAGAGACAAAAATGAAAAAAAGAGGAAAAGAAGGAGAAGGAGGAGGGGGAGGAAGAGAGGGAGAAGAAGAAGGATACGCAGTTGTGGTGGTGGTGGTAGTTGTAATATCATTCAGGAGCGTAGATAATGTAATAAGTTGATGATGCAAAGCGAAGGAATAATGCCGCGAGGAAAACTCAACAAAAACCAGATGACCAGCAAGAAAAAAGGCGTCGAGCTTGTTCTTTATGGATCAGATTATTGCGTTGCCTTAACACTCACTGCGTCATTCTGGTCCACATCACCTTATTATCCTTTTGGTGTGTGTGTGTGTGTGTGGTTTCAAGGGAGGCGCCACTCACTTACGCTTCAAAGTAATGAAGGGAAATGTTTGTCTTAAGACTAAAGGGTAAAAGAATGAACATTAAAGACTTTTATTTTTGTCCTTTTTAACACAAGAAAATATTTTTTATGACAATGTTTTGGAAAACGCCACTATTTGAATTATAACATTTTTCTTTCAATTATCAAGAAGACAAGTTACATGTGAAATTGAAGGTTTTTTTCGCGTATTGTCGTATACCTTGCAATGGGGATTCGGAATATCACTTGTCTTTATTTCCTATATTAGATTTTCTCAGCTCGTATCATATGTTAGTCTTTGAACGAATTCGTTTTATTTTCTTCTTTATATTATACCTACTTGAGGAGAATAACATGCATCTTCTATAGTTACATGAACACAAACATTTCTTAAGATTCATTCATTTTGTTTGTGTATGTGTGTGTGTGTGTGTGTGTGTGTGTGTGTGTGTGTATGTGTGGGTGTGGGTGGGTGGGTGAGTCATATTCATTGTATAGAAGTCGTGGAATGAAAAATATACATATAAAAATAACTACTATTACTACTTTTACTACTACTACTATTACTACTACTAGTACTCTACTACTACTATTACTACTACACTACTACTACTACTACTACTACTACTACTACTACTACTAAATGATACCTCCACCCCATGTTTATCTATGAAATATACGCGGGCTCCACGAATTGGAGGTCAGTAGCCCCAACTCCGGTCGCTACTGACTGTGGCATCCAACCATACTACTACTACTTATCTACTATTTACTTCATTACAATTCTTATTTACCTCTCTACACTATCTACACCAATATGCCGCTCTCCACTACAGTGGCCTGGTAGTCCAGGCCAGCTATATCGATGGTTGTGGGGGCGGAATATCTAGTACCCCTGAGACATAGGAGGGCAGACCTGAGCAGGGAGAAGGAGAGACGGCACCTCATCCAGGCGACAATGTGGCTCCTTAGCTGGTGCTTCTTTTCTGCCATTACATCTGCTAGTCTTGAATAGAAGCACTTGGCCTTGGGGCCCATCCCGCCGGACGTAGTGAAGACCAGGGGTGTGAAGCTGCCCTGATCAACATGTTGAATCCTATCCCCATACGCCCTGATTTTCTCCTGCTCATTCCTTTGGTGGGCAGCTTCCAGTGAGATCCCCCGGTGGCAGGCGGCCACCTACTACTACTACTACTACTACTACTACTACTACTACTACTACTACTACTACTACTACTACTACTACTACTACTACTACTACAACTATTACTACTACTACTACCACTACTACCACCACTTACCACTCCTATTCCCTCCAACCACAGCATCTTGCACACCCTTCCTCTACCTGGCACCCCATCTTACGTACCCAGCACCAGGAGGAGGCGAGCGTGACCGCCCTCCCTTCACCGCCTTCCACTCTCCCTTAACGAGCCACACGGGGAGGGAGAGAGACAGGGAGAGGGAGAGAGAGAAAAGATTATGAGGGAAGGGAGAGAGAGTTAAGTGGCCCGCGGAAAATTCATAAACGGCGTAAAAAGAGGACCGCACAGGCTTAGTGGCTGCCTTCCTCTATTACGCTGGGAGGCCACTGGTGTCCGCGGCGGGAATTGTAGGTTGAGAGTTATTTATTTGGCGCGTGATGGTCGTTGGTGGCGATCTCACGGACTTGTTTAGGTGACGTGATGAGGGAGGGAAGGAGAGAGTGAAGGAGGGAAGGAGGGAGGGAAGGATAGGGAGGGAGGGAAGGAAGAACAACAGGGAAGAGGTTATAGGACTGTTGTTTCTGCCTCTATACTATACCGTAAATATACATAAATGCCACCACGGTACGTACACTTAGACAGGAGCTACGTGTGTGTGTGTGTGTGTGTGTGTGTGTGTGTGTGTGTGTGTGTGTGTGTGTGTGTGTGTGTGTGTGTGTGTGTGTGTGTGTGTGTATGGTAATTACTAAAACTATCTTGAGTCCGTGTAAGCATCGCAATTTGACTTCATTTTTGTCTCATCCTCGAGCCATGAACAAGGTTTGGGGGGCATGGAGGGAGGGGAGGGTTGGGATGTGGAGGGGGGCTTAGGAGCGTGTAGGGTGGATTGGGGGTGGGTAGAGGGGTTGAGAGCGTGAAAGGAGGGGGTTGAGGGCGTGTTGGTGGGGGTACTACCTGTAAGGCTCATCATTGCCCCTCGTGTCGGCCAGTGAACTGCTTCCTGGTTAAAGAAATGAAAGGAAGAAAGAATGAAAGAAAAAGCTGTATTATGAAAAGAGATCGAGCTGACTATGGGAACCAATACCAGGGACTCAGGAGGAGGAGGAGGAGAGGAAGAGGAGGAGGAGAAGAGGAGGAGGAGGAGAGGAGGAGGAGGAGGAGGAGGAGGAGGAGGAGGAGGAGGAGGAGGAGGAGGAAGAGAAGGAAGAGGAGGAAGAGGAGGAGGAGGAGGACTAGAGACCTTCCTCCGTCGTGGTCCTCCGATGGGCGTAATGACGGAAAAGGAGAAAGGAAAGACAGAAAAGTTGTTTCGAAAAGAATATTGTTTAAGAATTGAAGAAAATTGTAAGTTGTTTGATATAACGTTCATCATCATCATCATCATCATCATCATATTCATCATTATATTATCACGCATTTTCGTTTTTCGCCTTTAACTTCGTAAAGTCTTGTTTTTCCGACCTCTTATGTTCACTAACAGATTTATTAGTAAATTAATGTATTTTCAGGTAATTTTTTGTTTAAGTGTTGCTTTTAATCTATTATGCATCAATTTATTTTTCAAATTTCATGTAGGGTAGGGAATCATTTAGGCACATGCAATAGTTTTCTTTTCTCTCTAATGGGAACAAATTGAATTCATAACCAACAAAAATAAATGAAAAGCTAAAAAAAAGTTGATAAGAAATATAATAACAAGAAAGCATAGTAAAACAGCAAATTGAAAAAGAAAATTGATAAACACCCCTAGAATGATGCAGGCAGACCTCTCATTACTGTCTCGTTTTCTTCCTCGCCGATTCACCTGAACTAAATTTCTCACGCCTCTGAAGATGACCACCTAAGCTGCCTCCTACGTCACCCCCCCTAGCAATGACCCCCTAGTGCCCCCGAGCCCTCACGATCCTTTCCCTCTTTCCCTTTTCCTCCTCTGCCCCTCAAGAGCTTCCTAATCTCTTCTCTTTTTCCCCTCCCACTTTTTTCATACGAGTATTATTCGTTTGCTATACTTTTCTTTTCGTCGATTATGTCTGTTTCTGTTTCAGGGGTTTCTTCTGTTTCTTTTTTTTTCCCTTGGGATATGCCTTTACTTTCTCATTTACCTCGCGTTTCCTTTATTACCTCTTCTGATATTGTGTATGTGTGTGTGTGTGTGTGTATTCATCTAGTTGTATTCATCTAGTTGTATTTTACAGGGCCAGAGCAACGCTCGTATGGCCCCGTCTCCATATCAACATTTATTTTTCTCATTCATCTTTAGTGTTGGCCGAAGCCACCACCCCGGGAGGCGGGTCACAAACCCCCGGCTAACACCCGGTACCCATTCACTGCTGGGTGGACAGGGGCTTAGGTTTTAAGAAGACCGCCCGTCTGTCTTCGCTCCGCCCGGGGATCGAACCCGGGACTTCTCGGTTGTGAGCCGAGCGTGCTAACCCTTACACTACGGAGTTACCCTCTTACACTACGGAGCTCCCCTAAGTGTGTGTGTGTGTGTGTGTGTGTTTGCTTGTTATTTTAGTTGTTTGTGCTTATATTTTTAGTATTTGTATATTTCCCATTATATCATTTCATCCACTTATGTGAGTTTTATTTTATAATGCATCTTTTTTCACTTTGTTCCTCTTTCATATGCTCCTTTTCTTCTTCTTCTTCCTCCTCCTCTTCCTCCTCTTCCACACCCTCCCAGACACGGCATGCCTTGCTATTTATAGAGCTTACCTTTTCTTCTGCACATATATATATATTAGTTCATATTTGGCTTTTACACCATTTGTTGCTGAGTTAAACCTTGCATTCTTATTTATTAATCTCTCTCTCTCTCTCTCTCTCTCTCTCTCTCTCTCTCTCTCTCTCTCTCTCTCTCTCTCTCTCTCTCTCTCTCTCTCTCTCTCTCTCTCTCTCTCTCTCTCTCGCTCTCTCTCTCTCTCTCTCACATAACGAGGGCCTAACCCAATGCTATTTAAGTACAAGTTTATGAAGCTCCGTCGCGTCCCACCGACTGAGATAATCCCTCAAGGTTCCCGGAGTGACCAAAGCTGCGGTCAAGTTCAGTTCTGTTGACAGTGTGTGGTCACCGCTGGAGAGGGACACACCTTGCACACACACACACGTACTTACACACATACAACACCTACACATGAGGTTAGTAAGGTTGAAAGTCCCTCGAGTTTCAAGGTACACTTCGGTTTAAGGCATGTTTGGTCTTTTGGTCACTTTTAACTCTGCCGTTGCATTCTTGGCGTGAGTGGGAGTGTGAAATGACAGAGCCCGTGGGAGTCTCGTAACAATGGAAAGACAATGGTTGGGAGAAAGAGAGAGAGAGAGAGAGAGAAAGAAGGAATATTTCACTGTGTAATGGAAGAGCGAGGTCAAAAGGTCCTTTACATATGTGTTTGTATGTGTGTGTGTGTGTGTGTGTGTCATTCACCTATGGTCTTGACCATGCGAGCCGGACTCACAATCGTCCGTTTCACCCTCCCGGTGCGAGCTTGGAGCTCATTATTACCGATCTTTGGGTAATACTGGGAACTCACACACCACACGCCCCCATCCCCTTGCTCGAGGATGACAGTAACCGCCCGAATTTATCAGTGAAAAATCCCCGTGGGCACGAGGATTCGAACTGCCTACCCACAGAATGGGAGCCCGTCACGTTATCAACCTGACCATCGCGCGGTATGTGTGTGTTGTGTGTGTGTGTGTATGTGTGTTTATGTTTGTGTTTGTTTGTGTGTGTGTGTGTGTGTGTGGTGTGTGTGTGTGTGTGTGTGTGTGTGTGTGTGTGTGTTGTTGTGTGTGTGTGTGTGTGTGACGTAATGTTTCCCATATAACATAGGGAAGAGATTAGTCAGTATTTTCCTTGTAGTAATTTCAGTGCAACTTCAAGGAGGAGGAAGAGCGAATCACAAGCCGCAGAGGACGTTGTTACAGCTATAATTCATTTTTTTGTGTGATATTTTTGGCTTCATAGTTATAAGTTATATATTTTTTATTCTATCGTATTCTTTTGTGGTTCTAATAAGAGTACATTATTGCGTCATTCTTAGTTCAATAGCTTTTTTATTTTCGTTGGTAAGGATGTAAGGTATTAGTATTACAGTACACACACACACACACACACACACACACACACACACACACACACACACACACACACACACACACACACACACACACACACACACACACCCTGATCGACACATGTCAAGGCATTGCGTCCTTATCTCTTTCTTTCTCCTTTTATCTTTTTTCCCTTTCTTTTATCCCTTCTTTCCGCTGCTCCTGTGTGTCGCCACCGAAACCTGAATCCTTCCCTTGGGCGCCTCTGTAGGACTCGTCTTTCCTGCACCCTTAGGAACCCTTACTGCTTTCCCTCCTTCTCTTCCTTCTCTTCCTTCCCTCCTTCCCCTTTTATGCCACGCTCCCCATTACTGTCTCTCCTTATTGCGACTTCCGCTTGCTTTGTGGGGTTCATGGGACCTTGGGGGACTATGGGGAGGGTCTTAGCAGTCCCCAGGGGTCCTCATTGCCTTGAGGGATCGAAGGATTGGTTGTGCTGTGAATTAACTTTTATAATTCTTAATTTTATTCCTTGTTATAGGAAATGTTTTGTTTGGTAGTACGTGTGTGTGTGTGTGTGTGTGTGTGTGTGTGTGTGTGTGTGTGTGTGTGTGTGTGTGTGTGTGTGTGTGTGTGTGTTTCAGAGTGTCATTACCGGGTTTCATCATTGATGTAATTTTTCAGTGGTGCTTATTTTAATTTCCTAATTCAAAGATTACATACATTAATTTATGCTAGTCTTACTTAGTCAACTGATACACCATTATTGATGTTTTGTGCATGACTTAACAAGCGCGCACACACACACACACACACACACACACACACACACACACACACACACACACACACACACACACACACACACACACACACACACATGTACGCACCTCCTTCTGATGACGAGAAGACACAGAATTTCCAGTTTTTCGACGAGCTCTTTCCTCAGCCTCTTGAGAACTGAAAGGCGCCGCGTATCAGCTGTCAATCTTTCACGTTTTTTCTTTATTTTGGGATCCCTTAAGAAAACTGGCGGCGGGTTGGGGAGACGGAGGGAAAGGAGGAGGCCTGGGCGAACTGTGGGAAGCTGTACTCCTAATTGTGAGCCAAGAGAATATATGCAATGTCCGTGTGTGTGTGTGTGTGTGTGTGTGTGTGTGTGTGTGTGTGTGTGTGTGTGTGTGTGTGTGTGTGTGTGTGTGAGCATGCGATAGTTACAAGATTATCTCTCATTACTTTGTCATAACGAATATCAAGAATCGAATAACAAATCAAATCCATAATTTCCATACCTACAAAAAACATGCACCTACACAAATCACCACAAACTCCTTAGACTATAAAAAAAACTATAAAATATGTAACTCTCTACTAAACTTTACTCTCTTAATCCATAAAAATCACCGCAGCATTAACCACGGAATTCTCTTAACACCATCAAGCGACTATTTTCAACATCAATAACACTTAACTAACAACCAGGAAGTCCTTATGTGCAACAGCTGGCAAGTCACAGCGGCGTAATAACTCGGAGGTCCTAATATTGAGTGCCCGAAGCGCCTCGTGGTCGCTCGAGTGGCTGAGAGTGATTCCAGAGGCCTCGTCTTCGCCTTTTTTCTCGGGTCGGCCATGCTCGAGGGGGGGAAAGGGGGTAGGTTGAGGGGGAAAAGGGGGGAGGGTTAAAGAAATATCCTTTATCGTAGCGGCTGGAAATAAGCACAGAAGAAAAAGGAGGAAGTATGATGATCGCACTACGTATTTAGGAGAAGAGGGGTCGAGGAGGAGAGAGGAGAGAGAGAGGGATGAGAAGAAGCATTAGGGAGGATGTAGAGAGGAGAGAGAGAGAGAGCGAGAGAGAGAGAGAGAGAGAGAGAGAGAGAGAGAGAGAGAGAGAGAGAGAGAGAGAGAGAGAGAGAGAGAGAGAGAGAGAGGAGAGAGGAGAGAGAAGAGAGAGAGAGAAGAGAGAGAGAGAGAGAGAGAGAGAGAGAGAGAGAGAGAGAGAGAGAGAGAGAGAGCCTGCCCTTTTCCCATCATCCCTTTTATATCCTTTTAATTCGATCTTTTCAAAGGCTTCCCAACACCTTCTAACATCTGAGGCGAATCTACCTGGCTCTGGAGGTCAGTTTCTCGTGCATAAATTGGTCGCTGGGACGATCATTTAGCGGCAGAGGGAATCGTAATGACGGAGGGGTGGGCGAGGCGGGCAGCGGGACAGGGTTATAGAAGGGGGGCGCAAGGGGCGGGAGGGGCATTAGGCAGCGAGGATGACCGACCACCCCATTCAATAAGTGGTGCAAATTGGAGGGAGGAAAACCTTGGCTACCATCAAGACAGTGATCGGCAAATAGTTTCAAAAGAGGATGATGGGAGGAAGGAGAGGAGGAGGTGGTGGTGGTGGTGGTGGTGGTGGTGGTGGTGGAAGATAACATGTTCCTTAATGGTGATTCGGAGATGTTGTCGGTGTTGTGCTGTGTTGGGTGACTTATGAGAGAGAGAGAGAGAGAGAGAGAGAGAGAGAGAGAGAGAGAGAGAGAGAGAGAGAGAGAGAGAGAGAGAGAGAGAGAGAGAGAGAGAGAGAGAGAGAGAGGAGAAGAGAGAGAGAGAGAGAGAGATAATGGCGGGATCTATACTGCACGGGATGTATAGATAGATATGAGAAGGTAAGTGTGTGTGTGTGTGTGTGAAAGAGAGAGAGATAGAGAGATAGAGAGAGAGAGAGAGAGAGAGAGAGAGAGAGAGAGAGAGAGAGAGAGAGAGAGAGAGAGAGAGAGAGAGAGAGAGAGAGAGAGATAATGACGGGATCTATAGGCTATTGCACGGGATGTATAGATATGTGAAGAAAGTTGCATGGAAAGAAGTCGTTTGAGGGTGAAGATATTAAGATTTGAGAGAACGTAGATGGCAGGTTAAGAACTTGTAGACGCCTTATTTGGCAGGAAGACTGGTATAGGTGCTGGTGTAGGTGGTGTATATGGGTGATTTAGACTACAATAGCCTTGATGAGTGTATGGAAATAAATAGGTGGATGCGGCCAGTGTGGTGAGGCTTTGATTGCTTTAGTTAAAATGTGGTGGACTTCAGGGAGGCTCTAAGGGTGATGGCAGGGTTGAGGGAATGGTGTGGGCCGGTCAGTCAACAATCAGGAGATCATCAAAGACTATAAACCCAGCGGGGAGGTGTGTCAGGAGGCCGACCAGATGGTGATGGCCCGCGAGCATCTCTTTAAGACTAAAAACCTTGCATCATGAATAGCCTTCCAACGAACAACAAAGTGATGAGTTTGTAGCTTCATCATCCCTGCGTCAAGGACTGTTATTATCTTGACGAAGGTGAAGGGATGAGTAGGGACTATATCAAAGATGTATAGATTATGTATAGACTACGTGGGTAAAGCGAGACGTGTAGAAGTGTGCATATTGTGTATCTATGTAGATGAAACGGATGGTGTGTAGTATATGAAGTGCGAACAATATATCTTACAGTAGTTAGAATTATTTTTGCTGTATTTTTTTTAACATTTTGAGATCATTTCATTGAAGACTATTCTAGATTTATGAATTGAAGATATCTATTATTTTCTATATAGGTTTAACTTCTCTATTCAATTTGCTACTTTTCCAGAGTGTAGTTTTGAGGTTTTTGTATCTTGTTTTTGTATCTTGTATTATCTTTTTTGTATCTTGTTGTTGTATCTTTGTATTCTATCTTGTTTTGGTTGCGAATTAGATTTTCTCTGGGGTGAGAGAATCATATGCATAACTTTTCCTCTCGTGGATTCATATATTTTTTTTCACACATGACTATTTTTAATGTGTTAGCAAAGGTGACAGGGGTGTAAAATGGGTGCTACAAAAACCTGAACGCGGGGTGCATCCACAGGCTTCACACTTGTATCCTGAAGACTATAAATTATTTCACTGCTGAAGAATATGCTGATGTTTATTCTGGACAGAGTGAAGAGGAGGGCAGCGTGGGAGTCGAGGAAGCATGTGGAACGAGATTTTTGGAGGTCGATCAGTTTTTTTTTTTTTTTGTAGTATAATCTTCGTGTTGTAACTTGTACATTTGCACAAACTTTTTCTTTCCGTTGGGTCTAGTCATAGTCTTGCAAGCGATATCCACAAAGTGAGATTCCTTAAATGTTAATATGTTCTATAGGTGAATCACGTTTTTTCATATAGTACTACAGTGTTTCTTAACCTTTTTACCAGCCTTACCCTTCAGTAGCTAGTCCTTGCCTCCATGCCCTTTCCCCTTCAGATCTTCAACCAAGATATTTCAAAATAATCCTGAATCAGTAAGTCTGATTCAGATAATAATAATTAGGGTCTGGCCGCACGGGGAGCGAGAAAGCGAGCGAGAGCTTTTTCTGGCCGTATGATGATAATAATAATAATAATAATGATAACAATAATAATAATAATAATAATGATGATAATAATAATAATAATAATAATGATGACAATAATAATAATAATAATAATGATAGTAATAATAATAATAATAATAATAATAATAATAATAATAATAATAATAATAATAATAATAATAATAATAATAACAGATAATGATATCAATAATATCAATAATAATGATAATGATAATAATAATAAAAATAATAATAATGTAATAATGATAATGATAATACCTATAAATATTATAGTAATAATGGTATTAATAGTGATACTGTTAATATTAATGATAATATTAATAATAACAATAATAGCAATAATAATGGCAATAACAACAACGAAAATAATGATGAGAACAATAATGATAATGATGATAATAATAATAATGAAAATAGTAACAATAATACAAAAAGAATAATGTTAGATAAAAGTCTTCGGAGTTAGTTAAATCTGGCAAACTGTTACCGCAGAGTTTTTCACCCGTACTTTCCTTCTCTGTACCGACTTTCTTCGCTCAGCCTCGCGCGCGAGCTTCATGTTAAAGCAAAGGCCGAGCTTCAAATTAAATACTTGACAGTTCTTCCTTGTTCTCTCCTGCTTCACGCCCTCCTAGGTAGGTAAATTACCCACGCCCCCCAGGTCAAGAACCGCTGATATAGTAAGTCTCAGCAAACCCGATTGCTAATTACCACACAAGCACTGCATATCCTTGTGGCGCAAAAGTATATAAGTAAATGTGGCGTTATAATATATATATATATATATATATATATATATATATATATATATATATATATATATATATATATATATATTATATATATATATATATATATATATATATATATATATATATATATATATATATATATATATATATATATATATATATATATTAATATGTATTATAAGTATAGTCAGATAGGCTATGTTTTAAATTCATGAATGACCCTAATGAATTTTTCCCTATTCCCAGATTTTATGTAACTTTGAATTGCTAAGCATTATATCTCAAAAACTAGTATCTAAATTAGAAAAGACATCTCGTGATCTTCAACTACAAATTTTCCAAGGTAAGTATTGCAACAAGACTTAGGGTTGTGAGGCAAGTGGTTAGGGTTTTAAAGTTAAATACTTTTCATGGGGCAAAATGAAGCAGCCTTTCATAAAAATTATTCTTGTCAAAAAAAAAAAATCTGTCTTCTAGAGGATGGTGAGAAACTATAAGAAGAAACTGAACACTGGGAGGTTGTAGTACTCTCAAGATGACATGGTAGCTGCAGTGTTAGACGCGAATGATGGCATAAGTGAGAGGGCAGCGTCTGCTAAACACAATGTTCCTCAGTCAACACTTCATCACAGAATCTGCGGCCATATTCAATCTCCCGGCCAATCAGGACGAAGTACTGCACTCCTCAAAGGAGAGGAGGTGGCGTTGGCCCAGAATCTAGCTACAATGGGTGACTTTGGCCTTGCGTTTGATTTGTCGGAGATGCGTATGTTCGTGAAAGCACATCTTGATACGATACCATGCATCGGTCTATCCCGCAGTTCGCTGATAACCTGCCAGGTGTTGACTGGGCGCATGGATTCATGCAACGCCATAAAGATCTTCTCTCCACCTGCCATTGCCAGAACATCAATAGAAAGAGAGCAGCAGTATCGGAAGTTATTTGTCAAAAGTACTTTGATAACCTTCAAACGTCGATCGCAGACATCGAACCCCATCTCATCATAAACTATGATGAAACTAACCTTACTGATGACCCCAAAACGAAGTTGATGATCTTTCGTAAAGGGACGAAGCACCCAGAATTTGGGGTTATTCAGTTTCCCCCATGTTGGAATTGTATTTTTTTCATTTTTATAGGGAATATTTTTTTCCGTTACAATAATGGTAGAAATCTCAGAATAAGTTCATTGTGTAGAAGAATACCTGTACTATCTGAATTGGTTACAAATACACTAATAAAAGACTTGATGGTATTTCTACGTCACGAATGGAAAATCAACGATCATTTTGTCGTCACGATAGAGCTACGATAACCACGACAGTACCATGACGGTGCCATGAACGTATCACGATAGCGTCAAGAGCTAGCAAGCAGCATGCTCCACACGTGGGTGGTTGTTGCCATGGTGATAGAAGGAAGGGGGTAGAGATGAAGGTGGGAGAAACAGGGTTGTGTTGGTGATGGGGAAGGGGGGGAAACGGGGGGGAGAGGTGTTGTGATAAAGAAGGGGGTGTTGGTGTTGGTAGAGAAACGGGGGGATTATGGAGAAGGCGTTGATGGAGGTGGTGGAGATGTGAGTGCTTAAACGGGGGTGGGTCATCACCACGTGGTGATGGGAGTAGGGGGTATGGAGTAAGGGGGGGTGTCACCATGTGGTGAGGGAGTATGGGGTGGGGAGTCGGGGGTGGGTGGAGGTGAATGAGAAACGGGAGGTGGAGGTGAATGAGAAAGTGGGGATGGAGGTGGAAGAGGGTGCAGAAAAAGGGGGGAAGGTAGGGCTGAAGGCGGGCGCAACGGATTTTTATCGTCACGATAGACATACGACGATCACGATAGTGTCACGAAGCTGCTACATAGATAACGATAGCGTCACGATAGACTTACGATAGCGCTGCGTTGGGTACAAAATTCGGGGAGCTTCCCGATTTTTTAGTGCACGCACTAACTTTTCGTGGCCTCGGCCCAGCGCGCCACGAGCGTCACGATCAGTCACGATGGACCCATAACTAGGACCATGACGGCGCCGCGCATTGCATTGTTGGCGCGTTCGTGGCTCCATTATGGAATGTGTGAAGGGGTCTTAACCAGACAGCTCTCTCTCAGACTACCCCTAGAGAGCTGTCTGCTAGTGCTTATAGTGTTGGCCGAAGCCAGCACCCCGGGAGGCGGGTACTACAAACCCCCGGCTAACACCCGGTACCCATTCACTGCTGGGTGGACAGGGGCTCGGGTTTTAAGGAAACAGCCCAACTGTTTCCGCTCCGCCCGGGCTACACCGGGGATCGAACCTGTGTATTAATGTATTTCCCTTGTGTAAATTGTGTATCCATGAAGGCGACTGCTGCCTTCACTGACTGTTATTAATGCTGTTTTATACTTTGCTGTTTACTCATGTGTAACAATTAAACTTATTAAAGGTAATATTTATAGAGGTAATGTAGCTAGCTGAAGGTGAAGGCTGACGAGACTGAGTTGTGTTTAATTCAGTGGCCCTTGTAGTCGACGAAAATGTGGTGCGGATAAGAGAAAGCGAAAAATGTCAGAGTAGACTATTATTTTTTTTTTTTATTTTTTTTTTCCAGGTGATAGGCTATACAAAGAGAAAAAGAGAAAGAGATATATCATATATGACCTACTTTAACTTTATTTGGTAGTTAAATACCATCCAAGAAACTAATCTCACAGCTAGTTGTTTAAAGCTAAACGTTCATATTACGCACTTTTCTCATGATGTTTAGTATACAGACAACCGTTTTGATACCTCTTCCAGCTTTTTTCACATTACATGGTGTAACATTTTTAGTCTATTCTTGCCATTAGAATAAGATTCTTCTTTTAGGAAGTTAGGAACTGCCTTTTAATCTTAACCATGACTGTTAAACTGTATTTCTACATTTTTCTTGCTATATATATTGACCACTACTCCTACTGCTACTACTTTACTACTACGTACCTACTTCTTCTACTACTACTACTACTACTACTACTACTACTACTACTACTACTATGACTACTATGACTACTACTACTACTACTACTACTACTACTACTATACTACTACTACTATTCAACACAGGGAATCACGAACATAATGAGAAAGGTCTTTATTATTAAAAACAGTAGTCTTCCATAAAACCTTCAATTTCTGTCATATTAGTGACTCATTTTGATTTGACCGTGAAGGGATCCTAAGTTAAACAGTAAGCAAACTTTTCCTCATCATGAAATTACAATAAATCTGTTTCAGCGCACAACTCTCATATTTTCATCGTCGTGTGGGTAGGGTAATGTAGAGGAGGCGTTTGTGATTGTGGCGCAAAATCGCGTATTTGATAAGTGTTCGCGTACAAAACATGCCACCAGTTTGTTTTGGTAGAAGTATTGTGGTGTCAATACACTGCAGGAGTGTATGAGAGGGATTCCTGCCAGGCGTTGTACACGATGAGCCCCACAGTAACCACGAAGGCGTAGTGTCCTAAAATATCCACAAAGGCTCCCACGGGGCCTCGCCGCTCCTGGATCTCCTCCTCCTCCCACATAGGATAATACTAGCCTCGCGCCCTTCCTCCTTCTCCACCTGAGGAGAAAACTCGCCGTCAGTATCCTCCGCCTAACTCTCGCGGGCGGAGTAGTACTCGTGCACCCTCGGAATCGCGTTTATCCTCGAGGGCGGGGCATTGATCGTGCCCAAGATCCAGCAGCTTCAGTTAGGCTGTGACTTCAGTAAAACAACGTACCCGTTCCCGAGATCATAATCCTTCACATCGGTAGGATACTCGTCCTCGGTATTCTCCTGCTGTTTCACATCGGCGGAACCCTCGTGGCCGATATCCTGTTGCTCCTCCACCTCGGGAGGGGTCTCGTGTCCGATATGTGTTTCCTCTCCAGTCACCGCTGGAAGAGCCTCACCTTGCTGTGCACATGGGCTGCTTAGAGGCGCCGCGTCACAGCCGGTGTCGTGCCCTGAACCCTCGTGTGTCAGGCTTATAGACTTGTTCTTGCCGTCCTCTTAGAGGGGAGGGCCCCTTGCAGGTGTTGACTGCCGCCACCACCGACCCGCTTACCATTGCAGAGCAGTGCCGTGAAGGTCTGTCCCTATCCTGCAGACTGCAGTGCCCTGCAGCCTTCCTCCCCTGAGGATGAAGAAGAGGACTGCTGTATAGGGAGTAAAGAACAAATAGGGATCAAAGAACAAATAGGGAGTAAAGAAATAGGGATTGAAGAGCAAATAGGGAGTAAAGAACAAATAGGGAGTAAAGAACAAATAGAGTAAAGAACAAATAGGGAGTAAAGAACAAATAGGGAGTAAAGAACAAATAGGGAGTAAAGAACAAATAGGGAGTAAAGAATAAATAGGGAGTAAAGAACAAATAGGGAGAAAGAACATATGGGAAGAAAGAACAAATAAGAGTAAAGAACAAATAGGGAGTAAAGAACAAATAGGGAGTAAAGAACAAATAGGGAGTGAAGAGCAAATAGGGAGTAAAGAACAAATAGGGAGTAAAGAACAAATAGGGAGTAAAGAACAAATAGGGAGTAAAGAACAAATAGGGAGTAAAGAACAAATAGGGAGTAAAGAACAAATAGGGAGTAAAGAAAAAAATAGGGAGTAAAAAATAAAAACAAAATAGGGAGAAAAGAACAAATAGGGAGTAAAGAGCAAATAGGGAGTAAAGAACAAATAGGGAGTAAAGAATAAATAGGGAGTAAAGAACAAATAGGGAGAAAGAACATATGGGGAGAAAGAACAAATAGGGAGTAAAGAACAAATAGGGAGTAAAGAACAAATAGGGAGAAAAGAACAAATAGGGAGTAAAGAGCAAATAGGGAGTAAAGAACAAATAGGGAGTAAAGAACAAATAGGGAGTAAAGAACAAATAGGGAGTACAGAACAAATAGGGAGTAAAGAACAAATAGGGAGTAAAGAACAAATAGGGAGTAAAGAACAAATAGGGAGTAAAAAAAACGAGTGGGAAGGAAAGAACAAACGGGGAGGAAAGAAGAAATAGGGAGGGAAAAAAAATAGGGGGGGAACAAAATAGGGGGGTAAAGAAAAATAGGGAGAAAAGAATAACGATGGGAAAGGAAGAAAAAGTGGGAAAGTGGGGTAAAGATTAAAAGATAAACAAGAGAAGAAAAAAGGAGAAACGAAACGTTGAGGAGACGACCTTGAGGAAGAAAAGTTATATCAAAACGACCCTCACGACACCCGACACCCCTGCTACTTGAGGGGGGGGGGGGGTTCTCTCTCTCTCTCTCTCTCTCTCTCTTCTCTCTCTCTCTCTCTCTCTCTCTCTCTCTCTCTCTCTCCTCTCTCTCTCTCTCTCCCCTCTCTCTCTCTCTCTCTCTCTCTCTCTCTCTCTCTCTCTCCCTCTCTCTCTCTCTCTCTCTCTCTCTCTCTCTCTCTCTCTCTCTCTCTCTCTCTCTCTCTCTCTCTCTCTCTCTCTCTCTCTCTCTCTCTCTCTCTCTCTCTCTCTCTCTCTCTCTTTTTCCTGCCGTGTTCTCATAGGCGTGAGTCACCTGCCGGTACGCCCACCTGAACCATCAAATAAAGAAGGCGCCGCTGCGGGTGGGGAAAAAGGTACTAGTGAGACAGGTTTTGTGGGGGAAAAAAATATATTGTGGGGTTTCCTTTGAAGGGTCGAGGCCAATGATATACCAAAGCGCCACTTACATATTAGATACCGATTACAAAGCTCCCCCTCTCCCTCATCCCCCCCCTAAAAAATTTCCCCCCACCCCCCCCCTCTTTCCCCTTCATGCCTTTTTTATTTATGAACTGAAAATGCCCTGTAAAATATGATGCAAGGGAAAATAATCCCCAAATATCACTACCTCTTATAAACACAAATTTAAAAATTTATTTTTGTTTACAAACATTAATACCCCCTTTAATTTTTTAACATGTGTTTTGATTTTCATAGGAGGAACACGCTATTAATCAATAAACAATTTTTGGGGGGCATACCCCCGGGGGGGGCGCGTCGCCTCGCCCACCCTACGACCCCACTCCGGGGGTAAACCCGGGAGTCCCCATGCAGACCCCCTTTCCCCATACCAAGAACTCTCGACGGGAATACGCTATTAAGGAAGATATTTTATTTTTTTTGACCCAGAAAAAAGATATTTTTTAACGTATGGTTTATATTCGTTTGTTATACGAAGCGCACAGGGGAAAATGAAAATACCCTAAAAAGTCCAGTGGATGAAGACCAAAATGAATCACCAAATCACTTTACCGAGGCGGAAATGAAACAGGGGCTCTCCCCCGTAATCTTGTAACCCTCCAAAATGTGCAGGGCCCCTAGACCCGTATACTGGACTGTTCACGCGACAAGTTTTTAAATTACAAGCCCGCATAGCGCCCTGCGTGCAGCCCCCCCCCACCCAAAGGGGTATGTGGTTATGGACTATCATATAGATGGGTTTTTCAGTATATAGATTACTGTAATCTTGTAAATGTTTGTTCTATAATATTATCAAATAAAAAACAGTAAAAAACGCTTAAAAAAGCATTACGGACTAGAAGAAAAAGCCCCTGAACTTAAATTTTCTTTAAATCTTTGCTTTTAAAACTTTATATAACTTTTTTCAGAAGGGTACAATAGAAGCGAAATTTTATTAGCTTTCCCTTAATAATTTTGTTTTTGATAAATGAATTAAACCACATAAATTTGCGTTAAATGAATAAATAAAATCATCAATCGGGAATTTTTCCCCATTTATCATGTTATTTATATAATTATATATTTCGTTTTTGAAAATGAATTAGCACCATGTATAAATTAGCGTTAAAAATAAAACATAAACCCCATCAATCGGAAAATTACCCGGTTGATATTTATTTATTTTGTTAACGCTAATTTTGCATGGGGGTAATTATTTTCAGAAAACGAAATACAAAGGAAAGCTAATAACATTGCCTTCATTGATACCCCTTTATGAAAAAGTGACTCCAAAGTTTTAAATGGCAAGAGTTGGAGTGAAATTAATTCGCATATTCTTCAGAGTCTCTAAAAGCATTTTTTTAAGTGTTTACTGTTTTTTTTTTTGATAATATTATAGAACAAACATTTTCAAGATTACAGTTTTAAAAATATAAACTGATAAAACCAAAAACTATATATATATATATAATATATGAATCCGAGGGCCTCCGACTTCAGGGCAAGTTTAGGCCATGTGCAAAAGGCCGAATTCCGTGCGCAGTCCAGGTTATAATAGCCCCCCAAAAAGGAGCTATAGGCTTCAACGTAAAAAAAAAAATAAACAAAAAAAAACAACACGAGTTCGCGGGCAGGAAGGCGTGGACGTGGGAGGAGGCCAACAGCAGGGGACGGCAGGCGCTGAAGCAGGTGCGGCAGAGGGCACAGCCAGACATAAGACACGGGGCCATTTGCAGTCTGTTTTTGTTGATGTTGTTTAATCAAAAAAAGTGATGGGTATTCCTCGACGCATCAGCATCCCCTCATTCATGCTTCAGTGTTCAATAACAGCAGCTCTGCCTCGCACCTCCCTCACCTTAGAAGTAACAAGACAAGCTGCTATCCTCACCCTTCCTTCCACTCCTCCAAGTCAGGATAGAAAACTATGATTGATATCGACTACATTTATTTTGTTTTCAGTAATACTACAGAGACGAGACAATTTTTAAAGAACATAATTCAATGTGTATAGAATTAACAGGTTCCAGATTCGAAAAGGAGAAGTAAAGCTCATGGAAAGTGCAGCAGGGCCTGAGGTCGCAGCGTGAGGTCCAGTACTTGGCAGGGACTATAGTCAGACCAAGATTAATAGAGTATTTTCTCTAGCTCCTGAAGGAAACCGTAAAACCTGAGATGTCCGGGATGTCCAGTGCCGTAGATCCCTTCACGGAAACCTGCGCCGCTGTAGTCGATGGGCTCGGCAGGAGCCACGAAGGGGACGCGCAGGCCGTAGGAACGGAATGGGGAAGTGTTAGTGTGGATGGGAGGCAGCCTGCCGTGCCGTCCCAAAAGTTTACTGTCCAAGTCAAAATCTGGGGCGGCCCTTGCAGCGGCGTCGAAGGCAGCCTGGAACTTGACCTTGGCGGCAGCGACTTCAGGAGTGTCTTTAACTGGTACTGGCGAGCCCTCGGGCAGGACTACCACGGGTGCCTCGCCGGCCTCAGCGGTGGCAGCAGCGGCCTTGTACGCCACCTCGAACTCTGCCTTGGCTTGCGCCACTTCCTCCGTATCCTGTACTGGGACAGGAATTGCCGAAGGGAGGGCGGCGGCGGACGCGGCGCCCACCAAGGTCATGAGTACCTGGGAAGGAGAGAAGGACGCTGAGGCTTCTCGTCGTGGAGTGTAACAGTATAGGAGGCTGAGAACGAGGGAAGGCAGGGCGGGGAAAGTATATGAATTTGTATAGCACGTGATTAGCGAGTGGGGACGCTGTGATGGTGGACCAGGAAGAAGCCATAGCAAGGCCATAGAAATGCACAGATAAGAATAAATTAATAATACAGATGAATGCAGTCACAGGAAAAAGTGAAATATTCGTATATGAAAAATAGGAGATGTTGGTCAAATTTAGAATATTTCTCATGTAAAAAAGACATGCCCAATTCTATGATGAATCTGTATAAGAAAAAATCAATAGTTCGCTCCACTATTTACTAAAAACAGGACAGTCTTCACCTACGTGACAGCTGTAGTGGGGTGATCTTGATTGAAGTTGCCTAGTGTCATGCTTTTTAAGCATTTATTCGAGACAAAAAAAACGGTTTACAGTTATTTTATACTAACTATTTATTATCGTTTTTTGTGTAAACAGTATCTCATAATTCATTACATGGGAGGCATTTACTTTAATTTTAAACACTGAATGTTGAAGGAAAATCATCAAAAGCTTTTTTAATGTTTAATGAAACGCGTTCACAGAGTACTATCTACAGAGTACTATACAAAGTATATATATATATATATATATATCAAGTATAGGCGTCCAGCCTCTGGCCCCTTTGCTTTTGGCTCAGTTGTTGCGGCTTGAACGTGGCAGCGAGCTCAAAGTGCTTTTAAAATACCTAGTCTACAGAAGTTACAGAAGTCTACAACAAGCAACAGAAGTTATTGTAAAACCGAAGTTTATTTAGCATTAATTAAATCATTACGCTAATTACTCATTAAGGGCTTGTTCTACACAAGAAGTTTGTTTCACAGACCCCCATTGATTTTGACAGCACTATACGCAGGTCAAATTTCAGCTCAATCCGACAATATTGAAATCATTACGCTAATTACTCATTAAGGGCTTGTTTTACGCAAAAAGTTTGTTTCACAGACCCCCATTGATTTTGACAGCACTACTTGCATGTCAAATTTCAGCTCAATCTGACAATATTTAGGAGTAGTTATTCACTTTTTGGCTTAAACTTGGTTCCACGGGTCTTATGGTAAGAAGCAGGTCGCTTCGCTCGCTGCCAATAAATATCAAGTATAGGCGTCCAGCCTCTGGCCCCTTTGCTTTTGGCTCAGTTCTTGCGGCTGGAACGTGGCAGCGAGCCACGTTCCAGCCAATTAAATCATTACGCTAATTACTCATTAAGGGCTTGTTCTACGCAAAAAGTTTGTTTCTCAGACCCCCATTGATTTTGACAGCACTACTTGCATGACAAATTTCAGCTCAATCCGACAATATTTAGGAGGAGTTATTCACTTTTTGGCTTAAACTTGGTTCCACGGGTCTTATGGTAAGAAGCAGCTCACTTCGCTCCCTGCCAATAAATATAAAGCTTGAAAAGGAATGACAAAAATAAATGTGTTCATTCTGTATATCAAGTATAGGCGTCCAGCCTCTGGCCCCTTTGCCTTTGGCTCAGTTCTTGCGGCTGGAACGTGACAGCGAGCCACGCTCCAGCCAATTAACTCATTACGTGAATTACTCATTAAGGGCTTGTTCTACGCAAAAAGTTTGTTGCACAGACCCCCATTGATTTTGACAGCACTACTAGCATGACCAATTTCAGCTCAATCAGACAATAATTAGGAGTAGTTTACGCTAATTACTCATTAAGGGCTTGTTTTACGCAAAAAGTTTCTTGAGACGACCCCATTGATTTTGACAGCACTATATACTTGCATGTCAAATTTCAGCTCAGTCCGACAATATTTAGGAGTAGTTATTCACATTTTGGCGGAAACTTGGTTCCACGGATCTTATGGTAAGCGGCAGCGAGCGAAGCGAGCTGCCAATCAAGTATAGGCGTCCAGCCTCTGGCCCCTTTGCTTTTGGCTCAGTTTTTGCGGCTGGAACGTGGCAGCGAGCCACGTTCCAACCAATTAACTCATTACGCTAATTACTCATTAAGGGCTTATTCTACGTAAAAAGTTTGTTTACAGACCCCCATTGATTTTGACAGCACTATTAGCATGTCAAATTTCAGCTCAATCCGACAATAATTAGGAGTAGTTTACGCTAATTACTCTTTTAGGGGCTTGTTTTACGCAAAAAGTTTGTTACACAGATCCCCATTGATTTTGATAGCACTACTTACATGTCAATTTTAAGCTCAATCCGACAATATTTAGGAAGAGTTATTCACTTTTTGGCGGAAACTTGGTTCCACGGGTCTTATGGTAAGAAGCAGCTCGCTTTCATGGTTTTCATCAGTCATCATGGCCATTTCAGCATTATAGATATGTATTCAGCATTTTTTTTAAATTTATTCCACTGGTGTTTTCCTGGCGACTCCTTAGATATCTCTCAGACATCTCAATAAGACTTGTTTCTTGGTCTCCCTTTGCAGTCTGTTTTTGTTGATGTTGTTTGATATAAAAAAAAAGTGATAGGTATTCCTCGACGCATCAGCATCCCCTCATTCCTGGATCAGTGTTCAATAACAGCAGCTCTGCCTCGCACCTCCCTCACCTTAGAAGTAACAAGACAAGCTGCTATCCTCACCCTTCCTTCCACTCCTCCAAGTCAAAATAGAAAACTATGATTGATATCGACTACATTTATTTTGTTTTCAGTAATACTTCAGAGACAAGACAATTTTTACAGAACACAATCCAATGTGTATAGAATCGACAGGTTCCAGATTCGAAAAGGAGAAGTAAAGATCATGGAAAGTGCAACAGGGCCTGAGGTCGCTGCGTGAGGTCCAGTACTTGGCAGGGACCAGCCGACCTACGCCTCCTCAACTGCCTCCTCGACTACCTCCTCTTCTGGCTCTTCAGGCTTCGCCGCCACAACGGGGACAGTGGCGAAGGGACCTGGGAAACCGCCGTACACATTATTGAAACCACCGTACACATTAGGGAAAACGCCGTGCACATTAGGGAAACTGCCGTGCACATTAGGGAAACCGCCGTACGCATTAGGGAAACCGTGGAAACCGTGATGTCCATAGCCGTAGGGCCGGGCTGCAGGGAAACCTGCGCCGCTGTAGACGATGGGCGCGGCAGGAGCACTGGCAGGGGCCACGATGGGGGCGGCAGGGGCAATGATGGGCGCGTGCAGGCCGTAGGCACCGAATGGGAAAGTGTTGGTGTAGAAGGGAGACAGTCTGCCGTCCACGGTGGAGAGGAAGCCGCTGTAGGTGGAAAGTTTACCGTCCAAGTCAAAATCTGGGGCAGCCTTCGCTGCGTATGCGGCGGCGTCGAAGGCAGCCTGGAACTTGACCTTGGCGGCGGCGACTTCAGGAGTGTCTTCAACTGGTACTGGCGAGCCCTCGGGAATGACTACCACGGGTGTCTCGCCGGCCTCAGCGGCGGCAGCAGCGGCCTTGTACGCCACCGCGAACTCTGCCTTGGCTTGCGCCACTTCCTTCGTGTCCTGCACTGGGACAGGAATTGCCGAACTTTCAACAGCAGCCGAAGGGAGGGCGGCGGCGCACGCGGCGCCCACCAAGGTCATGAGTACCTGGGGAGGAGAGAAGGACGCTGAGGCTCCTCGTCGTGCCGTGTAACAGTATAGGAGGCTGAGGACGAGGGAAGGCAAGGCGGGGAAAGTATATGTATTTGTATAGCACGTGATTAGCGAGTGGTGACGCTGTGATGGTGGACCAGGAAGAAGCCATAGCTAGGCCATAGAAATGTACAGATTAGAATAAATTCATAATACAGATGAAAGCTTTCACGGGAAAAAGTAAAATATTCGTAGCCTATATAGAAAATAGGAGGTGTTAGCCAATTTGTTTATATTTATAATGTATAAAAGACATGTCCAAATTCTGTGATGAATCTGTGTGAAAAAAAAGACCAAACACTAAGTATTCCTACACAGGAGTCCCCTCACATAGCCTCACTACCTGCACGGATCTCTCCAGCAGGTAGACATGCCCATTAAGAGTACAGAAAAGTAAAGACAAACCAGTATAATGGCCACAACTTACGAGGAGCTGCATCTCTGAGGCGAGTGTGTGAGTCGATGTGAAGAAGATCCCTCCCTGGACTCCTTATATACCCGACCTACGCACACCGCCACACTGCCACACCCTCCACATCATCACTCATGCCTATCTATGACCAACAGGACACTAAGAACCCATATTACACTTATCACATGACTCTCACCCTCTCACACCTGCTATAACGAGGTAATCATGCGTAACAATCCTTTATCCTCACAAATAATCTATCAATAAGTTGTACAAATAGAAGAATCAAGTACCGCTCGTGTGTGGCCTTGAGAGGCGGGCGTGGCCGACGGTCACACCCGCGACACACCCAAGCCTTCAGGTTCCCAACGGATGACCACTGTAAGGCCACCTCGATATCTCCTGTCCATCCATGCCCCTCCTGAAACATCTTCCCAATTTAATTTTATCCCATACACACTCCTCCTTTCCCTCTTTCCACGCCTTTTTCCTCTTCCTTTCTCATGCCTTCTTTTCACCCATCATCTCCACGACCCCCTTCCTCACCCTCCATTCCCCTCCCAGCTCAGTCCACTCCACCCCCTCCCAGCTTACTCCACACGCCCCCCCCTTCCCCCAACTCATCTGCCTTCCTTCCCACATCCCAGGCGCCATGTCAAGGACTGTGGTATCGCCTCAAGCTCTCTCCTTGCCTCTCCATTTACCTTAAAGCATACTTGAATATGTCCCGGAAACGGGGAGGTGATGGAGAAGGCGTTGTTGGAGGTGGTACAGATGTGAGTGCTTAAACGGGGGTGGGTCGCATCACCACGTGGTGATGGGAGTAGGGGGTATGGAGTAAGGGGGGGTGTCACCACGTGGTGAGGTGGCATGGGGTGGGGAGTCGGGGGTGGGTGGAGTTGAATGAGAAAGTGGGGATGGAGGTGGAAGAGGGTGCAGAAAAAGGGGGGAAGGTAGGGCTGAAGGCGGGCGCAACGGATTTTTATCGTCACGATAGACATACGACGATCACGATAGTGTCACGAAGCTGCTACATAGATAACGATAGCGTCACGATAGACTTACGATAGCGCTGCGTTGGGTACAAAATTCGGGGAGCTTCCCGATTTTTTAGTGCACGCACTAACTTTTCGTGGTCTTTCGAGCGCGTCACGAGCGTCACGATCAGTCACGATGGACCCATAACCAGGACCATGACGTCGCCGCGCATTGCATTGTTGGCGCGTTCGTGGCTCCATTATGGAATGTGTGAAGGGGTCTTAACCAGACAGCTCTCTCTCAGACTACCCCTAGAGAGCTGTCTGCTAGTGCTTATAGTGTTGGCCAAGCAGCACACTACACGGGAGCGTAGGTACTACAAACCCCCGGCTAACACTCCGTACCCATTCACTGCTGGGTGGACAGGGGCTCGGGTTTTAAGCGAAACAGCCCAACTGTTTCCGCTCCGCACTCCGTGCTACACCGGGATCGAACCTGTGATAATGTATTTCCTTGTGTAAATTGTGTATCCATGAAGGCGAACTGCTGCATCACTGACTGTTATTAATGCTGTTTTATACTTTGCTAGTTTACTCATGTGTAACAATTAAACTTATTAAATGGTAAATTTATAAGGTAATGTAGCTAGCTAAGGTGAAGGCTGACGAGACTGAGTGTGTTAATTAGTGGCCCTTGTAGTCGACGAAAATGTGGTGCGGATAATGAGAAGCGAAAAATGTCAGCTACGACTATTATTTTTGGGATTTTTTTTTTCTAGGTGATAGGCTATACAAAGAGAAAAAGAGAAGGATATTATCATATATGACCTACTTTAAACCTTTATTTGTAGTTAAATACCATCCAGAACTAATCTCACAGCTAGTTGTTTAAAGCTGAAAAGTTCAATAGCACTTTTTCTAT
>JACEEZ010016236.1:240000-252500 GCA_016584305.1 Chionoecetes opilio | reverse complement strand
TCTACCAGTTATCGAAGATCGCGAAATAAATGTCCCACACATCTGGACTCGTGTTCTGGGTGTATGGGGGGGAGTGGGGGGGGGGGAGATAGAAGTGGGAGAAAGAAAGAAAAATGATAGAAAGATAAATATTACGAGAACGAAAAAGATTTGATTGACCTTAGTATAATAAGAATAACCTGTCCCTCCATATGCTGGGCCTAGGCGACAACTTGCCCCAGAACAACATATGGATATTGAAACCTTTTTCCTTCTTACAGATACAAAACCCGGGAATTGTATCATAGGAATTTCCATCCTGTCTCTTCCGAATTTCCGGGCATTACACTACCCCCACAAACTAGTAGTAGTTAGCCATAGATTACAGCTTTCAACTTTCCTCACAAATTCCATGCAGTTTTTCTATACTGCATGGTATCACTTCATTTCCGGCCAGCTTCGGCTGGAGGGATGGGTGGGTGGGGAGGAGCCTTCTACTTTCCTATCCTTTCTCTCTTATCATCTAGTTAGTGTAGAGTAGTTAAAGCAAACAGCCTTGTAAGGACCTATCGGTCTGTTGCTGTTTGTGTTTCCTTTGTAATCCTTTGTAATCCTCCCACATAGGATAATAGTAGCCTCGCGCCCTTCCTCCTTCTCCACCTGAGGAGAAAACCCGCCGTCAGTATCCTCCGCCTAACTCTCGTGGGCGGAGTAGTACTCGTGCACCCTCGGAATCGCGTTTATCCTCGAGGGCGGGGCATTGACGTGCCCAAGATCCAGCAGCTTCAGTTAGGCTGTGACTTCAGTAAAACAACGTACCCGTCCCCGAAATCATAATCCTTCACATCGGTAGGATACTCGTCCTCGATATCCTCCTGCTGTTTCACATCGGCGGAACCCTCGTGGCCGATATCCTGTTGCTCCTCCACCTCGGGAGGGGTCTCGTGTCCGATATGTGTTTCCTCTCCAGTCACCGCTGGAAGAGCCTCACCTTGCTGTGCACATGGGCTGCTCAGAGGCGCCGCGTCACAGCCGGTGTCGTGCCCTGAACCCTCGTGTGTCAGGCTTATAGACTTGTTCTTGCCGTCCTCTTAGAGGGGAGGGCCCATTGCAGGTGTTGACTGCCGCCACCACCGACCCGCTTACCATTGCAGAGCAGTGCCATGAAGGTCTGTCCCTATCCTGCAGACTGCAGTGCCCTGCAGCCTTCCTCCCCCGAGGATGAAGAAGAGGACTGCTGTGTCCCCCCCCCCCACCCCCGGTGGTAGTTTTCAGCCCCTGGTGAAGGCCGCTGATGGTAATTTCCGTGGTCATGACGGGGATCCCGACAGCCAGGAAGCTCACGCTGACGGGGGTATCCCCGTCCATCCCCCCCAAGTGCCCGACCTTCACCACGGCATCGCGGGGTAAGGTGTAGGAGATGATCACCCGCCCTCCACGCCCCCAGCACCAGCACGAGCGCCTCTTGTAGGACAGCCTGATGGCCTCCACGGGGCCGTCGCAGCCGTGCACCGTGACACGGTTACATTGGGGCGTAGTCACATCCACAAAACTACAAAAGTTGGAGTACTGCCACATTTTCTACACAAAGTCGGTCATATTTCCTGCACAAAAACAAGTATCCATTACATTTCCTGCACAAAAAATGAGTACCCAGCATATTTTCCTATACACATGGCTAACATGTTTATTTTTAAGTTTTAAGGAAAGGTATCGAGTCTTAGGCACAAATGTTATTTTGAATTATTTTGGGGATTTATTGTAGTGGTTGTGATTAGTGGTAATGGGGATGATGGTTGTGATTAGTGGTAAATTGGGATGATGGTTGTGATTCATGGTTTGGGAGTTTGTGCTGGTAGTGCATGATGGGGTTGATGGGGTGGGGGGCGGGTGAGGATTTAGGGTTGGTGGTGGGCGGCGGATAGGAAGAATGAAGATTTGTGTTCTACATCCTTTGCTCTTTCTTGACATTACTTCTTTCACGTCTTTCATCCAAGATTCTAAAGTACTTGATTTCTTTGTAATTCTTGTAGGACACTATATAGGAAGACTGTTTCTGTCCTTAATTCAGAGCTTAGATAGGAAACGTTATGGCTATTCATTAAATGTTGGCGTACGTATCAACATCATATCGAACATTATTGCATGAATATCCCACGATTTTATGTTTTTTAGTTTCTAGTTTTTTACATCATAGGGGACTGGCTTAGGACAGACAGAAAAAAGAAGAAATAAAGTTTAGTGACTTCTATCAATCAACTTTGCGAAGGTCGTTGGTGTTCAAGGTTCCCAAGGCTTTCAAGAAGGAATCGATGCCACCCGTTGACTCATCTTCAGCCAACGGGTTTGTGAAGGAAAGATTACGTAACACAATACTTGGTGATACTTTGATTATTGATTTTAACTCTTATGTTTTTTTGTTCAACGGGGTTCAGCTTAACGTGAATTTATATTTACGTGTATTCATCTAGTTGTGTGTGTGTGTGTGTGTGTGTGTGTGTGTGTGTGTGTGTGTATTCATCTTCATCTAGTTGTATTTTACAGGGCCAGAGCAACGCTCGTATGGCCCCGTCTCCATATCAACATATTTATCATTCATCCTTAGTGGTTAGTGTTGGCCGAAGCCATCACCCCGGGAGGGGGGTCACAAACCCCCGGCTGACACCCGGTACCCATTTACTGCTGGGTGGACAGGGGCTGGGGTTTTAAGGAAACAGCCCATATGTTTCCGCTCCGCCCGGGGATCGAACCCGGGACTTCTCGGTTGTGAACCGAGCGTGCTAACCACTACACTACGGAGTACCCCAAGCGTGGGATAAGGCTTTAGCCTTGGGCTTAGGAGCGACTAACCCATGTCCAACTGATGTTCACATGGAACCCTTCTCCACATCGGCCTTCAAGGGAAGTCTCTCTCGACTATTTGCTACTACCACCAACCGTGTGTGTGTTGTGTGTGTGTGTGTGTGTGTGTGTGTGTGTGTGTGTGGTGTGTGTGTGTGTGTGTGTGTGTGTGTGTGTGTGTGTGTGTGTGTGTGTGTGTGTGTGTGTGTGGTGTGTGTGTGTGTGTGTGTGTGTGTGTGTGTGTGTGTGTGTGTGTGTGTGTGTGTGTGTGTGTGTGTGTGTGTGTGTGTGTGTGTGTATAAGGTTTAAGGGTTTAAAGGTTTATTAACTCAATACAGACCCCGAACGGGGTATTAGAGTTTCAAATTAGTAATAAATATACGTATTGACCCTGGTAAAGAAAAAAAAGAAAAAAACAAGTAACTAGACTTAATAGCGTAATAGTTAACATAATAGCTTAATAACGTAATAGATAGCAAAAACAGATAAGCAAACATAATTTCTACAACATAGGAACAGCTCTACGTAAAATGTCTTGTAATTTCTACAATAAACTTCGCTAAGTTTAAAAGCACTTTATAATTTTTACTGGCAAATAGTTCAGTCATTTTATATGTATTAGGGAATACATAGTAGTAGGGTTTTACATACTGCTTTCGAACATTATGAAAGAAAGTACATTTAAAAAGGTAATGAAATTCGTCTCCTACGTCATTCATATTACAGTGGGTGCATATACGATCCTCAATTCTAATATTATTATATCTGCCTCTCACAATCGGTAAACGATGATTAGCACACTTGAATTTACATAATGTCCTGTAATATTTAGATGGTAGTTTCATCAGATAACTTTGCATTTCCTTATTTTCAGTCATAATACTGTAATTGACACAAACTAAATTATTGTGAGTTTCTTCCTTCCACGTTTGTTTGTAAATGTCGTTACACCTTAGCTTGAAAGCTTCCTTTAACCAATGACCATTAACATCATTGACACTAATAAAAACATTGGTCATACCGCAACTATTTAACAAATGATTAACCTTCATAATCCAAGGAGATCTATAGATGTTTTGATCATACAATTGTTTAACAAACATATATAATATTGATGATATTTTGTTGTTATCTCCATTTGCAATTCTAAACCAAAAATTAATAATCCTGTTATCAATATACTCCTCTATTGATTTAACCCCAAGTTCACCATAAATCATACACAGCGGTGTTGATTTATTCACTCCCAACAACCTCCTCATAAAGTTATTACATGTTATCTTTAACTGCCTAATGTTTTCAAAACCCCAGACCTCACACCCATACAACATAATTGGTACAATTAATTTTTCATAGAGATCTATACTAACGTCTAGTGGTAGATTAAATTTAATGATTTTATTAAACAACCCATACATAGCCCTTTTTGCCTGGACTATCTGCTTATTTTTAGCCTTATAAAATGACCCATTATAGTTAAACTTGGTTCCTAAATATACGTGCTCAAGCACTACTTCTATATCTTTATTCCCAAACTTAAATGTTTTGAACCTTCTTACTTTCCCTCTCGAAAAAATAAGAACTTTAGTTTTGTTAACGTTCACTTGTAATCCCCACCTATCACAGTACCCGTGCACAGCACTCAGCGCCTCCTGCAGCTGCGGCGCTGTCTCCGCCAGTATCACTGTGTCGTCAGCATAAAGTAAACAACATAGTCTCAAGTAAACATCAAGGTCATTTGTGCTCAAGGTGCGGGATATACTATCTTCTATAAAAGTTAGACCTGGAAAGTTACTACCTACGTGCGTTTTAAAGTCATTAAGAAATATCGCAAATAACAGTGGAGACAAGTTTTCATACTGCCTAACACCCATGTTACAATGGAACAAATCAGATACACAGTTGTTTAGTTTTACACAAGACTTAGCATTTATGTACATACTCTTGATAACACGTAAGACATCTCCATTAATAATACTATTTAACATTTTTAACCATAAGGATGTTCTTTCTATCAAGTCGAAGGCTTCCCTATAATCTATAAAGGCACAGAACAGTTGTTTGCCATTACTGATATAAAAGTGACTTAATATGTGCAAAGTTAATATATGGTCAAGGGTGTGTGTGTGTATTTACTTTATAGTCTTGGTGTACGGAAAAGGTGGAAGAAAAGAAGATATGGAGAGGAAAGAAAATATGGGGAGGGAAAAACAAATGGGGAAGAACAAATAGGGAGGAAAGAACAAGTGGGGAAAAAAGATCAAATAGGGAAGAAAGAGGAAATGGGGAAGGCTGAACAAATAGAGAGGGAAGAATTTATGGAGTGAAAATAAAAAATAGGGAGGAAACCAAAAAAGGGGATGAAAGAACAAATAGGGAGTAAAGAACAAATAGGGAGTAAAGAACAAATAGGGAGGAAAGATCAAATAGGGAGGAAAGATCAAATAGGCAGTAAAAAACAATTTAGGAGTAAAGAACAAATAGGGAGTAAAGAACAAATAGGGAGTAAAAAACAAATGGTGAGGAAACAACAAATAGGGAGGAAAAAAAGATAGGGAGTAAAATAAATAGGGAGTAACAAGCAAATAGGGAGTAAAGAGAAAATAGGGAGTAAAGAACAAATAGGGAGTAAAGAACAAATAGGGAGTAAATAGGAAATAGGGAGTATAGAACAAATAGGGAGTAAAGACCAAATAGGGAGTAAAGAGGAAATAGGGAGTAAAGAGGAAATAGGGAGTAAAGAACAAATAGGGAGTAAAGATGAAATAGAGAGTAAAGAACAAATAGAGAGTAAAGAGGAAATAGGGAGTAAAGAACAAATAGGGAGTAAAGAGGAAATAGGGAGTAAAGAACAAATAGGGAGTAAAGAACAAATAGGGAGTAAAGAGGAAATAGGGAGTAAAGAACAAATAGGGAGTAAAGAGGAAATAGGGAGTAAAGAACAAATAGGGAGTAAAGAGGAAATAGGGAGTAAAGAACAAATAGGGAGTAAATAGGAAATAAGGAGTATAGAGCAAATAGGGAGGAAATAAAATATAGGGAGTAGAGAACATATAGGAAGTAAAGAACAAATAGGGAGTAAAGAGCAAATAGTGAGTAAACAACAAATTGGGGGTAAAGAACAAATAGGGAGTTAAGAACAAATAGGGAGTAAAGAGGAAATAGGGAGGAAAGAACAAAAAGGGAGTAAAAAACAAATAGGGAGTAAAGAGGAAATATGGAGGAAAGAACAAATAGGGAGTAAAGAACAAATAGAGAGTAAAGAACAAATAGGGAGTAAAGAACAAATAGGGAGTAAAGAACAAATAGGGAGTAAAGAACAAATAGGGAGTAAAGAACAAATAGAGAGTAAATAACAAATAGGGAGTAAAGAACAAATAGGGAGTAAAGAACAAATAGGGAGTAAAGAACAAATAGGGAGTAAAGAACAAGTAGGGAGTAAAGAACAAATAGGGAGTACAGAACAAATAGGGAGTACAGAACAAATAGGGAGTAAAGAACAAATAGGGAGTACAGAACAAAGAGGGAGTAAAGAACAAATAGGGAGTACAGAACAAATAGGGAGTACAGAACAAATAGGGAGTAAAGAACAAATAGGGAGTAAAGAACAAATAGGGAGTACAGAACAAATAGGGAGTACAGAACAAATAGGGAGTAAAGAACAAATAGGGAGTAAAGAACAAATAGGGAGTAAAGAACAAATAGGGAGTAAAGAACAAATAGGGAGTAAAGAACAAATAGGGAGTAAAGAACAAATAGGGAGTAAAGAACAAATAGGGAGTAAAGAACAAATAGGGAGTAAAAAAAACGAGTGGTAAGGAAAGAACAAACGGGGAGGAAAGAAGAAATAGGGAGGGAAAAAATAGGGAGGAAAGAAAAAATCAAGAGAAAAGAATGAATTAGGAGAAAAGTGGTCGTGTCCATTAAATCGTTGAGGAGACGACCTTGAAGAAGAAATAGTTATATCAAAACGACCCTCACGACACCTGTCACCACCTGCTACTTGAGGTGGGGGGGGGGTCTTCTCTCTCTCTCTCTCTCTCTCTCTCTCTCTCTCTCTCTCTCGCTCTCCTCTCTCACTCTCTCTCTCTCTCTCATCCTCTCTCTCTCTCTCTCTCTCTCTCTCTCTCTCTCTCTCTCTCTCTTTTTTTTTCCTGCCGTGTTCCCATAGGCGTGAGTCACCTGCCGGTACGCCCACCTGAACCATCAAATAAAGAAGGCGCCGCTGCGGGTGCTGAAAAGGTACCTAGTGAGACAGGTTTTGTGGGAGAAAATATATATGTGTGTGCTTGCCTGAAGGGGTCGAGGCCAATGATATACCGAAGCGCCACGTTACATATTAGATTACCAGATTACAACAGCTGCCCCTCATGCCTCACCCCCCCCCCGTCTGAAAAATGCCCATCCATCCCCCCTCTCTTCCCTTCATGCCTTCTTTCATTTTATGTAACTGAAAATGACCTTGTAAAATATGATGCAAGGAAATAATCCTCCAAATATCACTACCTCTTTATAAACACAAGTTATATAATTATTATTGATTACGAAACATTAATTACCACCTTAATTACTTTAACACTGTGCTATTGATATTCATAGGAGGAACACGCTATTAATCAATCAATCAATTATTGGGGGCATACGCCGGGGGGCGCGTCGCCTCGCCCACCCTACGACGCCACTCCCGGGGGTCACCACGCGCGAGTCCCCATGCAGACTCCCTTCCCATACCAAGCAACTCTCGACAGGAATACGCTATTAAGGAAGATACTTTATTTATTTTGATCCAGAAAAAAGACTATTTATATACGTATGGATTATTATTCGTTAGTTAATACGAAGCGCACAGGTGAAAGTGAAAATACCATAAAATGTCCACGTGGTATAGAATGACCAAAAATAGAATCACTAAATCACTTTACCGAGGCGGAATGAAACAAGGTCTCTCGCGGTAATCTTGCTAACCCTCCAGAATGTGCAGGCCAACCACCTGAGCCCTCAAGGAAAAACATAATAGCCTACAGGCGCTATAGGCTTCAACGTAAAAAAAAAAAAATAATAAAAAAAAAAAACACGAGTTCGCGGGCAGGAAGGCGTGGACGTGGGAGGAGGCCAACAGCAGGGGACGGCAGGCGCTGAAGCAGGTGCGGCAGAGGGCACAGCCAGACATAAGACACGGGCCTATGCAGCGTTTTGTTGAGTGTTTAATCAAAAAAAGTGATGGGTATTCTCGACGCATCAGATCCCCTCATTCATGCTTCACTGTTCAATAACGCAGCTCTGCCGCACCTCCCTCACTTAGAAGTAACAAACAAGTGCTATCCTCACCCTTCTTCACTCCTCCAAGTCAGGATAGAAAACTATGATTGATATCAACTACATTATTTTGTTTTCAGAACTACAGAGACGAGACAATTTTAAAGAACTAATTCATGTGTATAGAATAACAGGTTTGATTCGAAAAGCGAGAAAGTAAAGCTCATGGAAAGTGCAGCAGGGCCTGAGGTCGCAGCGTGAGGTCCAGTACGTTTGGCAAGGGACTATAGTCAGACCAAGATTAATAGAAGTATTTTCTCTAGCCCCTGAAGGAACCGTAAAACCTGAGATGTCCGGGATGTCCATGGCGTAGACCCCTTCACGGGAAACCCTGCGCCGCTGTAAGTCTATGGGCTCGGCAGGAGCCACGAAGGGACGACGCAGGCCGTAGGAACGGACTGGGGAGTGTTGTGTGGATGGGGAGGGCAAGCCTGCCGTGCCGTCCCAAATTTTACTGTCCAAGTCAAATCTTGGGCGGCCCCTTGCGCGGCGTCGAAGGCCAGCCCTGGAACTTGACCTTGGCGGCAGCGACTTCAGGAGTGTCCTTTAACTGGTATGGCGAGCCCTCTGGCAGGAACTACCACGGGTGCCTCGCCGGCCTCAGCGGTGGCAGCAGCGGCCTATGTACGCCACCTCGAACTCTGCCTTGGCTTGCGCCACTTCCTCCGTATCCTGTACTGGGACAGGAATTGCCGAAGGGAGGGCGGTGGCGGACGCGGCGCCACCAAGGTCATGAGTACCTGGGAAGGAGAGAAGGACGCTGAGGCTTCTCGTCGTGGATGTAACGTAATAGATGCTGAGAACAGGGGAATGCAGGCGGGGAAAGTAATGGGATGAATTTGTCTAGCAACGTGATTAGCGAGTGGGGGGCTCTGTGATGGTGTACCGGAAGCAAGCCATAGCAAGGCCATAGAATGCCGATCAGATAAGAACTAAATTAATAATACAGAGAAGCACTCCCAGGAAAAGTGAAATATTTCGTATGACAATAGGAGAATGTTTTGTCAAATTTAGAATCTTTCTCAGTAAAAAAGACATGCCCAATGCTATGATGATCTGTATAGAAAAAATCAATAGTTTTTTCGCTCCACTATTTACTAAAAACAGCGAGGAACAGTCTTCACCTACGTGACAGCTGTAGTGGGGTGAGTCCTTGATTGAAGTTGCCTAGGTGTCCATGCTTTTTTAAGCATTTATTTTCGAAACAATAAAAACGGTTTACAGTTCTTTTATACTAACTATTTATTATCGTTTTTTGTGTAAACAGTATCTCATAATTCATTACATGGGAGGCATTTACTTTAATTTCATACACTGAATGTTGAAGGAAAATCATCAAAAGCTTTTTTAATGTTTAATGAAACGAGTTCACAGAGTACTATCTACAGAGTACTATACAAAGTATCTATAATAATATAAGCGAAAGTGTGTGTGTGTGTGTGTGTGTGTGTGTGTGGGTCCCGCTCACAGGTGCCGGCCCCCTTGTGGCGGAATTCCCTCATATGTGCACAGTTTTGGAACCCAGCTCGAGCAGGGGAAGGTTTTAAGCCCATATATGAGATGATCCGATCACTTTTTGTTTTCTTCTTTTTTAGCAGCCTATTAGCGAGAATTGTGAAAAAAAAAGTGGGTTGCGAGAATTGAAGAAACCTTGATGTAGGGTAATGGGTGAGTGAATGGGTGGGGTGATGGGTAATGGGTGTGGGGTGATGGGTGAGTGAATGGGTGGGGGGTGATGGGTGAGGGAAATATAGAGGGGGGGTATGGGTATGGGTGAGTGAATGGGTGGGGGGGGGGGGGGGGTAATGGGTGAGTGGAATGGGTGGGGGGTGATGGGGTTAAATGTGTGATTGAAATGGGTTGGGGGTGATGTGAATGATGGTTGGCGTTATACCATACATTTCTCATCCATGATTTCAGGAAAGCTAGAAGTGGATATCTGGTAGTCTGTGTTTGGTGGGCCGAAGGCCACCAAACACAGGTGGTGGGGCCGACCAATAGCCCTCCGCAGGACTAGCCAAAAAGTCCCGCCCGGAGGCGGCTTTGCGGCTAGTAATATATATATATATATATCATGTCATAGGCGTTTCAGCCTCTGGGCCCTTTGCTTTTGGCTCAGTTCTTTGGCTCGCTTGGACGTGCAGCGAGCTCAAGTGCTTTTGAAATACCCTAGTCTACAGAAGTTACAGAATCTACAACAAGCAACAGAATTTTGTGAAAACCGAAGATTATATGACTAAAAAAATTTAAATAATTCCGCTAATTACTCATTAAGGCTTGTTCTACTCAAGAAGTTTGTTGCACAGAACCTCCCTATTGATTTTTCAACAGCACTACACGCAAGGTCAATTTCATCTCATATCCGACAATTATTTTAAATCATTACGCTAATTACTCATTAAGGGCTTGTTTTAACGCAAAATGTTTGGTTCACAGGACCCCATTGATTTTGACCAGCAACTACTTGCATGTCAAATTTCAGCTCAATCCGCAATATTTAGCAGTAAGGTTATTAACTTTTTTGGCTTTAAACTTGGTTCCACGGGTCTTATGGTAAGAAGCAGGGTCGCTTCGCTCGCTGCCAATAAATATCAAGTATAGGCGTCCAGCCTCTGGCGCCCTTTGCTTTTGGCTCAGTTTCTTCTTGCGGCTGGAACGTGGCAGCGAGCCACGCTCCGGCCAATTACCCTCATTACGGCTAATTACTCATTAAGGGCTTGTTTCTACGCAAAAGTTTGATTCTCAGACCCCCATTGATTTTGACAGCAATACTATGCAATGTCAAATTTCAGCTCATCCGAGAATTTTAGAGTAGTTTACGCTAATTCCTCTTTTAAGAGCTTGTTTTACGCAAAAAGTTGGGGGGGGAGAAGGGGGGGGGGGGGGTTACACAGATCCCCATTGATTTTGATAGCACTACTTGCATGTCAATTTTCAGCTCAACCCGACAATATTTAGGAGGAATTATTCACTTTTTGGCGGAAACTTGGTTCCACGGGTCTTATGGTAAGAAGCAGCTCGCTTCGCTCGCTGCCAATAACTGTCTCCTTCTCTCACTTAATAGAACGTGGTGATTATTCATAACAATCCTTTACCCTCACATATATACATCTGTCAATATGTTGTAGAAATAGAGGAATCAGGTCCCGCCTTAATTAAAAGGCAATCTCGATATCCCCTGTCCATGCATCCCTTCATTTGAAACATGCCCATCTATCCCCCCTCGCTTCCCCTCATGCCTTATTTTACCTTATGTAACTAAAAATGAAATTGTAAAATAAGCAAAGAAAACAATCCTCCAAATATCACTACCTACTTATATACATAGGTTGTAAAATAGTTGTTGATTACGAAACATTGATTACCATATCTACTACTTTAACACTGTGCTACTGATATTCATAGAATAAACATGCTTTTCTTTCTCAGTCTAATCCGCTATCAAGAAAGACACCATATTTTGTTCTTATATCCAGAAAAAAATTGCATTTACATATGTTACATATGTTACATATTTATAGGAACTACCACGTGTAGGTCTCACGGCCTCTTGTAGCTTCTTTATTTTCTTATGTTCTTCTTATGTATAGATTATGATTCGTAAGTTGGCCGGCTGCTTGAGGATTCCCCACCTTAGACATTGTTTAGAAGTGTTTTTAAGTGATCTTATGTTAGCGGATATAAGGACAATAGCTATTTTTGCATTATTCGATGAAAATGTAGATGCATATCAGCTGTAAGTTACGAGCTTAAATATAGATGTGGTACGTATATGTATGTATGTATGTACGAGGCATACGAGTTAATGATAGAAATGCAGGACATTTCATGATAAAATTCTCAAGGTAGTACATGAATGCTTTCATAAGAGTGCAGTCGTATGTACATGTAACTATGACTGTATGTACGAGTAGCATTACTTTAAATACCTTTGCAAAACAAAAAAAATATATGAGGCAAGCGCGTGTGTTTACCTCTCTCGAAGCTGAAGCCATGCAAGGTCTAAAATCAAATAGCTTTTTTCGCAATATTTTTCTAGTCAAGAAAGTTTTGTACATTTGTGTCCAGGTGTTATTCTCTTGAATATTTCCGCTTCAAAACTCTTATTTGACGTAAACATAAACCTGCAAGTAGTTGGATAAATGACACTTTCTATTCATGGTTTTCATCAGTCATCATGGCCATTTCAGCATTATAGATATGTATTCAGCATTTTTCTAAAATTTATTCCACTGGTGTTTTCCTGGCGACTCCTTAGATATCTCTCAGACATCTCAATAAGACTTGTTTCTTGGTCTCCCTTTTTTTTTGCAGTCTGTTTTTGTTGATGTTGTTTGATATAGAAAAAAAGTTATAGGTATTCC
>JACEEZ010016236.1:227500-235000 GCA_016584305.1 Chionoecetes opilio | reverse complement strand
CCCTCCCCCACCCCTCGTGCTGTTGTCGTCTGTCTCACTGCGGGCCTGTGAAGAACAAAAAAGGAGTAGTGCAAGTTAAGAGAAGATGCAGAATGATGATGAGGAGGAGGAGGGGGAAGAAGAGGAGAAGGAGGAAAAAGACTCAAGGATGACCAATAACGAGAAAGAGGGTCAGGAGTAGGAGGAGAAGGAGGAAGATTGTTTTTCAAGGATGACCTATGGGGAAGAAGAGAAGAAGGAGTGTTATTATGGTTGACCAATGAAGCGATATCTAACTGTATAGGTGGGAAGGAAGAGTTGGAGGAGGAGGGGATGGAAATTTATATATGGAAGGACAAAACAAAAACAAAAAGAAAAGTAAATCAAGATCAAAAAGGAACAATGCTGTAAAAAACAACCTCAAGCACTGTCAAGCATGTCGTTTATTTGCTCCGCCACGACCACCCTGTATCTCCTCTTTACCTGACAAAGACTCACCATTTGATGTGTATTCTAAGCAAGGCGGATCTCAGCAGGGTAAGCACAGGAAATAAGAATATCTGCCACCATGAGTATTGCTTCAGCGCGCACGTTTGACAAAGAGAGAGTTGTAATTGTGTTTATAGGTCAAAGCTAGAAAAGTTTAGAGGTCAAAGCTAGGTCAAGAAGAAAAGATGGAAGAGAGAAAATATGAAAACTAGGGAAATGAAAAGAGAAAATAGATGGACAAAGAGGAGTAGAAGTAGTGAAAAAGTGATAATTAAAAGAATAACAAGAAGTCAAAGAATTAGAAGATGATGAAAAAGACTTGAATATAGAAAAAGATGAGGACTGGTACTCATTTTACTGCTTTTTCGTAATTACTTCCTCATTCTTATTAACATAGCTCATTATAGGGAACGTGTTATGTATGGTTTTTTCATAGGACGTTCCATTCCGTTGTTGATTGTGAAGTACCTAAAGCCTTTGCAGCGGTTCTTCAGTTTTCTCGTTATCACCTGCATGAATTTTGTGTAGCCTTAGTTTTGTATCAGAATATTTGTTATCTTCGTGATTATGTAGTAAGTATATTCAAACAAAGTATTTTTTTTTTTTTTCAGAGTAATTTACTATTAGTTTATTGTTGATTTAGAGGCAACAACCTTGTAGCACCCTATGACCTGCATGAAAGTGTTAATATTTACTTTGCTTACTTAAAGAAACAAGTATATATTTCACGTTTTCTTTTTATTGTTGATTGAAACGAGAATGGTATGTAAAGTAACTCATGATTATATTTCTCTGTACTTTTATCCTTTTCTATTCTAATATTGCATCTCTTTCGACAGGTAAGCAGGCGGCTGTGTTGTCTGATTGTGCGCTGCCAGACATAGACAGGTAAGAAAAAAATACCTGACATTGGTTTTGTGTGTGTGTGCGTGTGTGCGTGTGTGTGTATGTGTGTGTGTGTGTGCGCGTGTGTGTGTGTGTGTGTATGTGTGTGTGTGTGTGTGTGTGTGTGTGTTTGTGTGTGTGTGTGTGTGTGTGTGTGTGTGTGTGTGTGTGTGTGAAACTTAATCACACACACACACTCACACACACATACATACACACACACACACACACACACACACACTAGGGTACTCCGTAGTGTAAGGGATAGCACGCTCGGCTCACAACCGAGAAGTCCCAGGTTCGATCCCCGGGCGGAGCGAAGACAGACGGGCGGTCTTCTTAAAACCCGAGCCCCTGTCCACCCAGCAGTGAATGGGTACCGGGTGTTAGCCGGGGGTTTGTGACCCACCTCCCGGGGTGGTGGCTTCGGCCAACACTAAGAACTAAGGATGAATGATAAAAAATGTTGATATGGAGACGGGGCCATACGAGCGTCGCTCTGGCCCTGTAAAATACAACTAGATGAATACACACACAAGGGGTTCATGGGACTGTCACAAGGGCAAGGTAGCAACAACAGCTCCCTTTCTCCTCCTCCTCCTCCTCCTCCTCCTCCTCCTCCTCCTCCTCCTCCTCCAACTCTCAAGGTCGACTTGCTCCGTGGCGTCTGTGGTCAACTTTTTTTTCTTCATTGCTGTTGCTTCTTCATCTTCTTCATGAATCCTCTTTCTCCTCCTCCTCCTCCCTCCTCTCCCTCCTCCTCCTGTCGTTTAAGTTCACCTTGAGATACCTGCTGAAACCCGTTATTATGTGGAGAAGGTAGAGACTAATTGTAACGAACTGAATAGGAGAAGGCGGAGAAGGAGAAGGGAAACTAGATTATATATTTCAGAGTGTGCATGAGCGGTATAGGAAACGGAAAAATCACCCAGAAGACTCACTTTTTGTATGACTGAGGCAGAACAACAACTTAATCGAATTATATAATGATCCTCACAGTTTTGTCTCCATTAAACAGCTTCGTAAAGAAAATCTGGAAGCGAATTAACTCCTTCACCTTCACGCCCAGATCTTTCCTTTGCTATAAAAAAATGTATGTTGTCGAGCCATAAAATAACGAAAACTCACTGAATATACCACATGAGTTAGTGGACAAGGATACTAAACAGGTCATAGCTATAAAACATTGCTTATAGTCACTAAGATTGTCTAATGGTACCCAAATTACAATGGAAATTACGTTCTGGGCCTCAAGTGGTTAAAGCCTAGATGGTTAGATGGAAGAGGGGGAAGGGGGAAAATGAAGCAGGAGGAGGAGGAGGGGAAAGAAGAATAGGTGAAGGAAGAGGAGAATTTGGTGAACGAGGGGAAGGACTAGGTGAAAGTTAGCTGCACATCCTGCGTATACACCTCAGCAGTCCCTTCCCTTAAAATGCAGCACTTTGCCAAGGCTCTTCACTCCTATCATTATCCCTTCACGTATGTTCTTTTTTCATTCGTTTTGTGTTATAATATCATTGTTTTCGTGATTATGTAGTACGTATATTTGAACAAAGTATTTTATTATTTACTATTAGTATATAGCTCCTTCATGTTCGTATTACTAAAGATCTGAGGTTGACTTGGTAGCAATGAACCTCAAGTCAATTTTACAGGAAATATTTGTATTTATTATCATATCAAAAACCGTATGAACTTGAGAGTGTGGGTGTGTGGGTGGGTGTGTGTGTGTTGTTGTTGTTGGTGTTGGTGTTGTTTTTGTTGTTGTTGTTGTTGTTGTTGTTGTTGTTGTTGTTGTTGTTGTTGTTGTTGTTGTTGTTGTTGTTGTTGTTGTTTGTTGTTGTTGTTGTTGCTGCTGCTTAGTTGAGGTTTTGGCACAATTTATAATGGTGCGAGGAGTAAATTCTTCGTAGCGCTTCGTGTCCTGGTGGAACGCCGACGTGAGTTTCGACAGGGGATGCTTGCAGCCTATGTTGATCTCAAGAAGGCATTTGACTCAGTGCATCGTGAGTCACTTTGGGATCTTCTGCGACTTCGAGGGATTCCTGCAAGGGCTATTGGTTTGATAACTGGTCTGTATTCTGGGACTGAGAGTGCTGTGAAGTGTGGGGCAGGTGTATCCAGCTTCTTCCCTGTGAATACAGGAGTGAGGCAAGGGTGCGTCCTTGCCTCATCACTTTTCAACGCTTGTATGGACTGGGTATTGGACAAGGTTGTAGATCAAAGTGATTGTGGAGCATCCGTCGGCAACACCAAGATCACTGATCTTGTTTTTGCCGATGATGCAGTAATCTTTGCTGAGTCGCTGGAGGTCCTGGTGATGGCTCTCGAGGCGCTGCACGAGGAGGCAAAGCCTTTGGGACTTGAGGTTTCCTGGCTCAAGACCAAGGGCCAGGTGTTTGGAGACTTACTAGATGAAGCAGTACAGTCTGTTCATGCGTGTGGCGAGGACATTGAGATCTTTGAAAGTTTTACATACCTTGGTAGCCCAGTCCATAATGACGGCGGATCACGTCAAGAAGTCTTACGACGGATTGGCATAGCCCACGGTGTTATGGACTCGCTCAGCGGGAGTATTTGGCATTGTCGGTGCCTGTGCAGAAGGACAAAGATCCGTATCTTCAAGTCGCTTGTGATCCCTGTCTTACTCTATGGTTGTGAGACATGGACACTAAATAGTGACTTGAAGAGACGAATCAATGCCTTTGGTAATAAGTGTCTTCGCAGAATCATGGGGTATCGCTGGGATGATTACGTGTCAAATCAGCGATTGCACCGTGAGACTGAATCGAGGCCTATTACCTGCATAGTCCGTCAGCGCCAATTTCGGCTATATAGGCATGTGGCACGCTACCCTGAAACCAATCCTTCCCATCGGGTTGTATCTGTAAGAGACAATCCGGCGTGGAGGAGGCCAAGGGGGCGCCCACAAGGCTCGTGGCTGGGGCAAGTCGATGTTTCTTGTCGAGAGCTGCTTGGTATGGGAAAGGAGCTTGCATGGGAACTCGCGCGTGGTGACCCTCGGGAGTGGCATCGTAGGGTGGGCGAGGCGACGCGCCCCCCGGCGTATGCCCCCAATGATTGATTGATTGAGGAGTAAATGGTTTTGAAAAAGTGGCGAGAATAATCCATAGAGTTTTTTTGGTGTGTGTATTCATCTAATTGTATTTTACAGGGCCTGAGCTGCACTCATATGGCCCCGTCTCCATATCAACATTCTTATCATTCATCCTTAGTGTTGGCCGAAGCCATCACCCCGGGAGGCGTGTGTGTGTGTGTGTGTGTGTGTGTGTGTGTGTGTGTGTGTGTGTGTGTGTGTGTGTGTTACATGTGTGTGTGTGTGTGTGTGTGTGTGTGTGTGTGTGTGTGTGTGTGTGTGTGTGTGTGTGTGTGTGTGTGTGTGTGTGTGTATTCATCTAGCTGTATTCATCTAGTTGTATTTTACAGGGCCAGACGACGCTCGTATGGCCCCGTCTCCATATCAACATATTTATCATTCATCCTTAGTGCTTAGTGTTGGCCGAACCAGCACCCCGGGAGGCGGGTCACAAACCCCGGCTAACACCCGTACCCATTCACTGCTGGTGGACAGGGGCTCGGGATTTAAGAAGACCGCCCGTCTGTCTTCGCTCCGCCCGGGGATCGAACCCGGACTTCTCGGTTGTGAGTCGAGCGTGCTAACCCTTACCTACGGAGTTCCCATGTGTGTGTGTGTGTGTGTGTGTGTGTGGTGTGTGTGTGTGTGTGTGTGTGTGCGTGTGTGTGTGTGTGTGTGTGTGTGTGTGTGTGTGTGTGTGTGTGTTGTGTGTGTGTGTGTGTGTGTGTGTGTGTGTGTGTGTGGTGTGTGTGTGTGTGTGTGTGTGTGTGTGTGTGTGTGTGTGTGTGTGTGTGTGTGTGTGTGTGTGTGTGTGGTGTGTGTGCGTGTGTGTGTGTGTGTGTGTGTGGTGTGTGTGTGTGGGGGTGTGTGTGGTGTGTGCGTGTGTGTGGTGTGTGTGGTGTGTGTGTGTGTGTGTGTGTGGTGTGTGTGCGTGTGTGTGTGTGTGTGTGTGTGTGTGTGTGTGTGTGTGTGTGTGTGTGTGTGTGTGTGTGTGTATGCATGTGGGTGTTCGTCTCTTATTTACTTCTCTGTCAAACCCTCTTACTAATAGTCATCATCCGTAAAATTGAGTTCGAGTATAAAATGTCCACCATTCAGTAACCTCAATATAGGCCTAGCCTTATCATAACCCAATAATGCTTTCAAACTTTCTCTTACCCACTTTTGTCTGTGTGTTTCTATGTTCCTATCCTTCTTTCTCCTATTCTTCCTTTTCCTTCCTATCGTCCTGAGTCCTATTGTCTTCCTCCTCCTCCTCCTCCTCCTTCATCCCATCAACAATGACCTCGCTTCCCATCCTATGACCTCATCCCTTCCGTGTCACTCATCATCCCACACACATGATCCGGATGAATAATGATGATGATGAATAATGAGTAATGATGAATGGATGATCAAAACCAATAAGAAAACTTTCATATTCCAAACATTTTATTTACAAAGGAAACAGTCAAGGCACATCAGCTCACTCACGTAATATATCTATTCTATATCTCTTATATAACTTTTTTTTAGTAGAGTTTTTTGATAAGGAACTTTAATATATTTTTTATCACTTAAATTGGCTTCTTCTATTTGATTAGGTTACTCTTATTTAGTTTACCTGTAGTTGGCATCTCGTGTTGACTTGTTAGAACTATTTGGCAAACGTGACGTAATTTAATTCACTAAGACTGAGATGCGTAGTGACTCCCAAACATCATGTACAGTACGTGTATAGGGAGTGACAGAAGTGTATCAATATTTCAAGTTACAATTCTGACTTAAAGATGAGAGGAAATGCAAAGGATACATGTTCTTCTTTAACTTTTCTTGCACGCACATTTCTTACCACGAAAAGGCGTTCATTCAGCCTCAGTTTTAGCGTTAAGTAAATTAATATGCTATAAAAAATGGATGTTCAGGGAGGATAGAGAGACATTTTTATAGTGAGGACTTTTTTGAGGATGGAAATCATCACCTCGGGGAGGCGGTAGCGGAGTGGTTAGCGTCTCCGACTGGCGTTCTCGGTGACCCGAGTTCGATCCCCGAAGAAAACCAAAACCTTTCTGCACCGTCGAGTGGCCTAAGAACACCCACATGCCCTGCCCATTAACTCTACCTTCGATTGCGAGTGCATCGGAGGCCACAGGGGACACAGGGGGGCGGCATGAGCCTCTACAGGCGTCACTATAAAATCCTGCCTGCGCCACCACGGGCCAGGACCAACCATCACAGCCCTCAAATGAACCTCCAGAGCCTACCATCCGAGCCCTGGTCACCACTGCCTACAGGCGCTATAGGCACAAATGTAAAAAAAAAAAAAAAAAACCCTCATCTCTCCATAGGTCACGGTCACATAGACTAATTATATTTACTTATTGTGACCTGACCTCGTGATTTTGGGGTTTTATATAGTAATGACCTGACTCTAATTTCCGTTTTCTTTAACCTTGAGATTGGAAAAAAGAGTCATTGGCACCGGTTTCATATATAATTGTACGCAAGACAAGAGGAGGAGGAGGAGGAGGAGGAGGAGGAGGAGGAGCAGGAGCAGGAGGAGGAGGAGGAGGAGGAGAAGGAGGAGGAGGAGGAGGAGGAGGAGGAGAAGACACAAACAGCAACAGAAAGTATCGAACACCTTTAGAGCATAATTGGCACATAAAATGAACGGAGACGTAAGGGAATATTCGTACAGGACCACTTACTTATATTTTTTACTTTGGTCCGTTCTTGTTCACATGATTTCACTCTTGTACATCGTCAGACCTCAGCGCCAGGGTGTTCGATGCTATTTTTGGCTTATGAACTTTTCTTTTGAGCGCTTGGCCGGAATGGATCACAGGGATTATTAAGTACCTTGTTGAGTTCACTGGGACAATACTCACCGGACGTTGTGATGAGACGAAGAGGAGACGGAGAGATAATGATACTTAGAAGTTATGTATATTAGTTTTTTTAAGGTATACTCTCTCTCTCTCTCTCTCTCGCTCTCTCTCTCTCTCTCTCTCTCTCTCTCTCTTCTCCTCTCTCTCTCTCTCTCTCTCTCTCTCTCTCTCTCTCTTTTCTCT
>JACEEZ010016236.1:215000-222500 GCA_016584305.1 Chionoecetes opilio | reverse complement strand
CTCTCCACAAAACTCGCTCTCTCTCTCTCTCTCTCTCTCTCTCTCTCTCTCTCTCTCTCTCTCTCTCTCTCTCTCTCTCTCTCTCTCTCTCTCTCTCTCTCTCTCTCTCTCTCTCGTCAAAGAATGCTGAAGTGCTTCCCATTCAGTCGTGCTGAACGTGTACGTGTGTGTGTGTGTGTGTGTGTGTGTGTGTGTGTGTGTGTGTGTGTGTGTGTGTGTGTGTGTGTGTGTGTGCCAGATTAAAACATTACACAACCCTTCTTAATGATATTTTACCACACACACACACACACACACACACACACACACACACACACACACACACACACACACACACACACACACACTTTCTAGGACCCAAACACATACCCACACACACACACAAAATAAAGACACCAACTAACCTATAACCAAAATAAGATCAACAGGAACCAAACCATATTCAGATGGCAGAAATTCCATGCATTACCTCTTTCATATGCTGACAGTGACTTCAATGGGTATAATTTCCTCTTACTTAGGGCGCCCCATGGAGAAGAGTGAGGGAATAAGGGGAGGTTTCAATGCCTTCCCGCCAAACTCACATAACTCGCCCCTGGAGTAGGAGGGGGAGCAAAAGGAGAGGAGGAGGAGGAGGAGAGAGGAGGAGGAGGAGGAGGAGGAGGGAGGAGGAGGGAGGAGAGAGGAGGGAGGAGGAGGAGGAGGAAGGAAGGGGAAAGAGGAAGAGGAGGAGGAGGAGGGAGGAGGAGGAAGGAGGAAGAGGAAGAGGAGGAGAGAGAAGAGGAGGAGGAGGAGAGAAGAGAGAGGAGAGAGAGAAGAAGAGAAGAGGAGGAGAGGAGAGGAGGAGGAGGAGAGGAGGAGAGGAGGAGAGGAGGAGGAGGAGGAGGAGGAGGAGGAGGAGGAGGAGGAGGGTGCATGGGCAGATCAGCAGGTGTTCCCGGGGATGTGAGAGAATGAGAAAGGGAGTAAAAGAAAGAAGGAGTAGAGAGGGGAAGAGAAAAGGAGGACTTCTGTGGGAGTGACCAGGAGCCCTCGAGAAGGAAAGGAAGGGATGAGGGGGAAGTGCGGAGAGGGAAGCCAGATGCCATAGGAGGAAGCAAAAAAAATAGAAGAGGAAGAAGAAACCTTAAAACTTTGATCTTAATTTAGAACGTCGAGAGGAAATTAGCGGCGAGAAGAAGTGATCCATGCCATGATTTTTATTTTGTGTTATTTATTGTCTTTGTTTTAAATATGCGTTAGTTTTGGGAGTTAATGTTTCTCTTACGTAGAATATTTGACATAGAACAAATGGGAGAAACTGTGAACCAGGAAAAAAAAGGAAACGTGTCCCCCCTAACTTTTTTTTCTCGTTATACATAAGAACATAATAAAATAAGAAAGCTATAAGAGGCCGTGAGACATATATATACAATTGGTAGTTCCTGTAATATATAGCTTATGTATGTGATATATAGCTCGGTGTTTCTTTTGAGTGATATGAAGTGTATATATTTGTATTTCAAGTTATGAGTGAGGAAAGGAAACTAAACTAAGGAAACTAAAGGAAAATGAAGGTAGATGCAACTCAAACCTGTCCCTGAATTTAATTTTTGACTTAACAAACTTTTATTAAAACCAAGACACGTTCATGTAACCTTAGTCTTAACAATTAAATAAAACAGATGCTAAAAAAAAATGGATGTTGAGGAAACTTGTCCCCATCATAATTTCTCTTGTTGTCCCAGAACCTTATAATAAAGTGTGTTGATATTGTGCCGGCGAGGAGAATGGCGCTTTCTTCCCTGAACAAAAGCTCCTGCACACGACAGCCTCTCCTCCCTATAGCTTCCTCCTCCCTCCTCTCCTCTCCTCCCTCTCCCTACAGCCACACCCACCACCAGTACCCTAACTTGGCGCCCCTAGCTCAAAGGCACCCACCAGACCCACCAGACCCACCTGCCTCTACACCTCCCCTCCTCCCTCCCTCCCTCTCTCCCTTGACTTGTCCGCTGGAATGCCGAGCGGTATGGGATGGGAATGGCTCCGGGAATGGCCTGGAATGTTTGGAATGTTGGCTTTTCTCACGGGGGGTATTGTTTTCGCCACCTGTTCGGCAGCTGGTGGTTGGGTGGCATGGGAAGCTGCGTGGCTTATGTTACGTTGCCGCGTGGAGCAGGCAAGCAGATACTGTACATACATACATACATACATCCAGACAGACATACATACATACATACATACATACATACAGACATTCACGTTACTCATGCCGGATTTGATTAGCTTTTATGAGAGTCCACTTGAGTTTTGCCGTTTTTTATATACTGAATTTTGAAGTTATTGTTTCCAACGTAAAGGTGAGAAAAAGTTGCAATACTATATCTATATATGATTTTTTTTATCAGGTAGTAGAAAGTTCTGTTTTTTTCCTTGACTATTATAAGTGCGAAGTATGTTTATAGTAGATAAGCACTATCCTCTATGCGTTTTATCTATCAATTGTTATTTAATATTATCCTATCTAAGTTATCTATCTGTATTCTCTGATTGATTATCTTTGATTATCTTAATTATTATATTTGGATATCATTTATTTTGTTTGTATTATCAAGTATATGGACATCATTTTTTTTTGCTCAGTATAGACATTCTATTCGGATTAGGAGCCTGTTGTATTAGTATCTTAACACTTAAGTGACGGGAAAGAGACCCTTTTTTTTGTACACTAATGCAAAACTAATGTAATTCACTACTACAACACTCCAAATATCTAATAATGATTCTTCCTTATATTCATGTGCATAATATTTTGTGGTTTTGAAAGTACGTGATGGTGTAGTAAGAAGGAAAAAAATATATGTATAGAAAGTAGGAAGGAAAATATATGTAAAGCATAAAAATATACTGAGAAAACTATAGTGTTAGAGAAGAGCGAGGCAAAATTTTATAAAGCAATGAAGAAAGATATTAAGATGAGAAATATTGAGGCGTATGTGAGGTGAGGTAGGGAGGCAGACAGGCGTGTAGTGATAAAAGGTGTAGGACAAGTTTGAAGTAGGGGAAGGGTATGTATTCTAATGGTTATGGGGAAGGGGTGGAGGTGGAGAGGGGGGAGGGGTGGGGGTGGAGAGGGGGGAGGAGAGAAAGTGGGAAGGTTAAGGATTGATTTCTGGAGGTGGATGTGGATTTAGGGTGGATGGGGAAGACATCAAATTGGTAAGAAAAAGAAAGGGGAGGTCTAAGAACGAGTAATTGTGGAAGAAAAGGGATGTAAGAGATAGAGAAAGGAGTGGAAGTGAGAATAGGTCATGGAGTGGAGAGAGAGAGAGAGAGAGAGAGAGAGAGACAGAGAGAGTGAGAGAGAGAGAGAGAGAGAGAGAGAGAGAGAGAGAGAGAGAGAGAGAGAGAGAGAGAGAGAGAGAGAGAGAGAGAGAGAGAGAGAGAAGTGGTTCGAGAGCACAGGGAGAGAGAGAGAGAGAGAGAGAGAGAGAGAGAGAGAGAGAGAGAGAGAGAGAGAGAGAGAGAGAGAGAGAAAGAGATGGGGGGGAGGTAGAGGGGGAGAGACGGAAGGGGAGTGGAGGAGGGATGAGGGGGATGAGGGAGGGAGGCAACCTGTGTGAGGGAATCCGCTACTGAGCCAACGTTCCCACGGGGCGACTCGGAGCCATAAAGACACAACCACCGCCACCACACAACACACACACACACACACACACACACACACACACACACACACACACACACACAACCACAGCGCACACACACACACACAGAGTTGAGTGACTGCCGAGCCTCCTTCATGAAAAATGACAAGCGAAGTCATGATTCAACCTGTTTTAGATCATCTTTTGGTGGGAATGAACCTGACGAAGCACCACCACACGTCTGAAGGGCCGCGCACGTAACCCGAGAGGAGGAGGGAGGAAGAGGGAGAGGAAGGGGAGGAGGAGGAGGAGGAGGAGGAGGAGGAGTGTGGGTGGATGTGTGAGACGCTTTTGAGCTTCCTTTTATATTTTTAGGGGCGCCAAATACCTCACATCTGCAGGTGATTATTATTATCCGAACACACACACACACACACACACACACACACACACACACACACACACACACACACACACACACACACACTCATATTGCATTCACTCTTATTCCATCATTTTGCGTGTCAATTTACTTCCCTCAAATAGATATCAGAGTAGAGTTTCGATTGCTTTTTATTATCGATTATACTTATTATTCTTGGTCATATTTGCCTACTAACTTTTTCTACTTTATTTTTATCCTCGAAATAGTTACCTTCGTTGCGTATTAAACCAAAATCATTGACTTATATTTGTCTATCTTGACGCTGAAGGGCAACACGAAATCTCTTGGTGTGTACATACATACCGCCGCGTCACCACCCTTGGGAGGCGTGTCGCGGCAGGACGTATGGGAAGCGTGAGTCCCCAGGGGCGTGAGAGACAAATAGTAACCTGTCGGGGCGGGATCAAACTGTCGGTCTTCTCACATGTAGCAAACAGTCGTGGCGTGTGAGACTGTATTAAATCTAGGAAAACCGCTCAGTGTCCTATGTTGATATAGTGAGGTGGGAGAAATGGCAACCGCTAATTACTAATCCACTGTTTTAAGTTTCAAGTTTATTTAGAAAGTTGGGGGGAAATACAAAGAGGGGGGGTTATAATAAGTGAGTGGTTTTAAGGCAAGCCAGTAAGTGAGTCTCGTGCTAGTAAACCGAGCAACCACTAACCGGGTACAACATTTCACTGTCACGTACGCGAGTAAGTTTTATGTTGGCTTGATGATTATGCAGTAACTTAGAGAAGGGATAGGAAGGGAGGGGAAGGAATAGAGGGAAGGGATCAGGAGGGGAAGGGATCAGGAGGAAGGGGGGGAAGGGATATAGAGGAAGGGGGAGGAAGGGATAAAGAGGGAGGGGAAGGAAGGGAGGGATCGGATAGGGAGGTTTATACTCACATCTTTCCTCATGGCGTCAAGGATGAGTGACTTGAGTTCATTAAGACATGTGTTGATTCTCGCCCGTCGTCCTCTTCTCCATGATTGGCTTATTGCTCTGCGGCGAGGCAAACAAGGCAGGAGGGAAAAAAGGATATCTTAATATGATTTGTCACGTATAGACATTCATAAACATGCTTCCTTCCCTTGTATGATTTTCTTGATCATTAGTCAGTGTGTGGCGGTGAATTTAATTAAGGGCCTAAGATTTGTAGGCAAGACAAAATTTATGTCTTTTTTGTGATTTCCTGCTAACATGAGATACTAATGTTGTTCAGAAGGTAATTGAAGTGTAAAAATTCTCATGAGTGTAAAATATTAACTTAAACGAATTACATCATCACGTAAAAAAAAAAATTCAGTAATGGAAAGTAAAATACTTTGGCATCACCTTTCTGAGTTCGCTTTGGAGAGCTGAAGTCCATCATGCCCCTGGTCCTCGTCCTCTAATTGATGATCTTCCTCCTCCTCTTCCTCTTCTTCCTCCAGCAGGTGCCCCCCTTCCAGCATGCTCATCACTGACATCATCGTGGCGCCTCTACACCTCCACAACCACCTAATACTCCTCCACCTCACTTCCACCTGCTCCTCCTCACACTCCACCACTTGTCGAACTTTCCACTCCTTCAGGTTCATTCGGTAAAAGTTTCTCAAATCGTCACTAAATGGCGTCACTTCTGCACTTGCTTCCCTTCACCTAAACACAAAGTCCATCGGCGTTATTATCTTCTTCGTCAGTACGTAATTCCTTCCTTCTTCAGGTAGTGGCTCGGCTCTGCTAGTGTGTGTGTGATGTCACCTGAGTCGTTCCTCGAGACCGACTGAAGCAAGTGTCCGCCCTGCGTGTGTGTGTGTGTGTGGCGTGTGCGTGTGTGTGTGAGCTCGCCTGTGTGAACGCTAAGTGAGAAGTTCCCAACCCCTCCACGATTTCCTTCCTCCCTACTCCCCTCCCTTCTCCTCCTCGTCTTCCTCCTCCTCCTGGACCTCCTCCCTTCCTTCCCACACTCCCTACTCTTATTCTTTCGCGCCCCATCGCCCCCTCCCCTCCGCGGCAGATGTCCACCCGTGACCCGCCCCTGAACCCCTCCCAACCCAGATTCCAACTCACAGCCTCACAGGTATTCCCTTTTCCCTTCGCCGCCACCTGCGCTGCACCACCTGTCACGGGCCACTCATCTGCCGCATTCCTATTTGCAAGGTGGTGTACTCTCTCTCTCTCTCTCTCTCTCTCTCTCTCTCTCTCTCTCTCTCTCTCTCTCTCTCTCTCTCTCTCTCTCTCTCTCTCTCTCTCTCTTTTTAAACAGTTATTAATCACACAGATGGCTTAAAAGGTAGATAAATTAAGGCATTAAATGTTCAGTCAGCTAAAGATCTCTCTCTCTCTCTCTCTCTCTCTCTCTCTTCTCTCTCCTCTCTCTCCTCTCTCTCTCTCTCTCTCCTCTCTCTCTCTCTCTCCTCTCTCTCTCTCTCTCTCCTCTCTCTCTCTCTCTCTCTCTCTCCTCTCTCTCTCTCTCTCTCTCTCTCTCTCTCTCTCTCTCTCTCTCTCTCTCTCCCCTCTCTCTCTCTCTCTCTCTCTCTCTCTCTCTCTCTCTCTCTCTCTCCTTTTCTCTCTCTCTCTCTCTCTCTCTCTCTCTCTCTCTCTCTCTCCTCTCTCTCTCTCTCTCTCTCTCTCTCTCTCTCTCTCTCTCTCTCTCTCTCTCTCTCTCTCTCTCCTCTCTCTCTCTCTCTCTCCCCTCTCTCTCTCTCTCTCTCTCTCTCTCTCTCTCTCTCGTCCCTCTCTCTCTCTCTCTCTCTCTCTCTCTCTCTCTCTCATCATTATCGGTGGTGGTGACAGCGGTGGATCATAATGATAATAGTGGATATGAGGAAGTGATGATGAAGTGGTTTACGATTAGTAGTGATGATTGTGGTGGACTATACAGGCGGTGATCGTATATGTGATGATAAAGGATTGCATAGATAGATAACTTATTGAGCACAACATACTAAGATAACAATCACAATAACTTCAAGATATGCATGCACACACAAATAAAGTTACACAATACTGCACGAAAATTATGCTAAAGCTGAATCTTAAGCGTGTAATTTTAGAATACACAAATTTGATAAACACATAAAATAAATAACACACATGAACCTTAAAATACACACAAAAATTAAAATCTCCTATAAGTTCAATCTGCTTTTGGCTCATGAAAACAATGACATGTATACATAATAAGAAGAAAATACACATAAGTTTAAAAAATACACACATACACACACAAAATTATGTAATAAAAAATCCCATTTATCGAGATAGTTGCATTGATGAATAGATAACTTATTGACCACAACATACTAACATAACATCACAATAACATCAATATATGGTCCAACAAATATAATTATAAAATACTGCATACAATTTAACCTAAAACTGAATCATTCTAAGCGTGTAATTTTAGAATACACAAATTTGACAAACACATACAATAACATAGAATATAACACATG
>JACEEZ010016236.1:207500-210000 GCA_016584305.1 Chionoecetes opilio | reverse complement strand
AAAGACCTACACGTGGTAGTTCCTGTTACCTAACACTACCTACATCCACCTTTCATTCCCATCCATAAAATGATCTAGTCTCCTTCTAAAACTCCCTATTGAGTCCGTATTAACTACCTGACGACTGAGTTCATTCCAATCATCTACCAACCTATTTGTGAACCAGTTTCTACCTACTTATTTTTGTCATCTACGTCCTTCCAGTTAAATCCGTTACTTCTTGTTCTACCCCATTATTATCCGTAAGAACCTTTCCTACATCTCCTTTATTATATCCCTTTATTAGCCACTACTTCTATCAGATCACCTATTACTCGACACCTCTCCAGTGAGTGAAAATTTAATAGCTTCAATTTTCTCTCGTAACTAAAGTAAGGGACCGTGGTGTACTTCAAGGCGTGTGTCTGCTATGGGTGTCGTGTGGGAAGGAGCAGTGATGTAGTGTGGTAGAAAGAGTACAGTGAGGGTATAGTTATAGTGTAGTAGTGTAGTATATAGTGTAGTATGAAGAGACGAGTATGTGAAGGATAGTGTAGTAGGAAGAGTATGTGTGAGGGGCAAGTGTAGTGATGAGTGTAGGCAGGGAGGGAGGGAGGGAGGGAGGGAAGTGTCGGGGTGAGAGTTGGGCGTGGTTCTCTCCTTGGTGGCTAGCCTTGTAAAAGTTAACCTTCCCTCGGGCTGCTGAGGACACGAGGAAGAAGAGTGCATCTCATTTTCTCTTCCATCCTCCTTTCCCATCTCATCTTCAGTCTTTCTTATGTTTGTTTTTTTCTTCTCTCTCTCTCTCTCTCTCTCTCTCTCTCTCTCTCTCTCTCTCTCTCTCTCTCTCTCTCTCTCTCTCTCTCTCTCTCTCTCTCTTCTCTCTCTCTCTCTCTCTCTCTCTCTCTCTCTCTCTCTCTCTCTCTCTCTCTCTCTCTTTTTCGGTCTCCTAGCAATACATCTCTCATTTTTCTCTCATTCTCCCTTTTTATTTTTTTTTTTTATTTAAACAACTTACATCATGGTTGACATGGGGCTACAAATTGATAAGGAGGTTGATGAAGGCATTAAATGGCTGAAGCTAAAGAAGTCCCCTGTCCCGGTGACATCTATCCGAAAGCTATGCCTTGTAAGATAATAACTAGTAGTAAGTAAGTACACAGTGTTACAGGCTGAGGGACACTATCCGTCACAGGCACTTGTCAGGCGCACTATTGATACGTACACTGTATGTCACTGTGTCTACTAAGTGTCAATGTGTGTCACAATGTGTGTGTCACTGTGTGTCACTAATGACACGGCACTGTATCACGCCTTACGGTCACTAAGGCGGATGTAAGCGGCACCATCTGTGGGCCGCCACCTTCACTTGCTGGATGTTCATGGCCACGACATCCACCTCAACCGTGAAGGTACTGAAGAAACCGTGATACTGTGAGGGCACCGACTCTCCTCCGGTGCCCCAGACTATCAAGCTGGGAGCGGGGATCATCCCGCCACTGCTCCTGCTGTAGTCGTTGTTGTTGTTTTTGCTGGTGTTGTTGGAGCTGCAGCTGATGTTGTTGTAGTCGTCGCTGCTGCTGCCGCCACTGTTGCCTCGGGCGACGCTGCTGTCGCCACTGTTGCGTTCCAATCATATCTCCCATCTTTACTTAACCTTGCTCCCCTACCTTCTCTTCCCCCTAGAATCACTCCCCCTTCATCTCTCCCTCCCCTAGAATCACTTCCCCTTCATCTCGTCCCCCTCCCTCTCCCTCCCCTTCCCTGTCCCTTCATCTCTCGTCCCCCTTCCACTCCCTCCCCTTCGCCATCCCTCTCCCGTATCACTCCCTCGCCTTTACCTGTTTTTTGTGTGTAAATCGTCTTCTTAACGGATCGGATGACTCGTCTGCTGCTGTAGGTGCGAAGACTATACTACCTTGACCAGAAATTTAAGCTTTAAAAAGATTAACCCATACAAAGACTATTAGTTTGTGGCTTAGAATTTATTTTTTCTTATATTGTTTAGTATTCTTACATTTGTTTACATTTTGCATTGGTTAAGTGTGTAAATTTTATATATCATTGTTTTAAGTTATTCTATGTTGTGTTGAAGTAAATGTAGAAAGAAAGCAATGTAAATCCATATAGTTAAATAAATCCTTTAGTTCGTGAAGACTTAGAGAAGTGTTATCATGTCGTCGTTTATGCACATGAGGTTGCCATCTAAGAATTAATTTCATTTTAGGATAATTCAGATCAACCTTTTATTTACTCCTTACTTAATAGCTACATTCTGAAGGTGTTGTAAGAGGTCTTGAAGGTGAAATATAAAATAGCCACTTTTTATGCCTTTATGAAATTATGACTGTGATTAAAATAGTCCTTCTTTAAATTTGAATGTATGTGTATGTGTGTGTGTGTGTGTGTGTGTGTGTGTGTGTGTGTGTGTGTGTGTGTGTGTGTGTATGTGTGTGTGGTATGTGTGTGTGTGTGTATGTGTATGTGTATGTGTGTGTGTGTGGTGTGTGTGTGTGTATGT
>JACEEZ010016236.1:35000-202500 GCA_016584305.1 Chionoecetes opilio | reverse complement strand
ACGTTACAACAAAGTCTACCGCACCACCGTACCGCTGTACGGCTGCCGTACAAAGTTAAATTCAAGTCATCTCTCCCGCTCGGCGGTGTCCGCTCGAGCGGAGTTGCCAACTGTGCCCAGTTACCACAAATACCACTCAAGCGGTGATGATGGTGACGTCATTGTTGTTGTACGGCGACCGTACAAGCGGGATAGTGGGAACCGGCCTTAAAGTAATCGTCCAGACCCTTTTTTCTTTTGCCTAATATGTAGAATGTACATTCAAAATACCTAATCCACCAAAACTAATTGATTTCCAGGCCTTATTTCCGTAAAAACACGACTTTTGTAAAAAGCGTGCGAATTTTTTTTCTTCCCTCCAACAGGGCTACGAATATTATTGATGACGTCACAGGAGGAGCGGAGAATGTAAACAACAGTCTTCTCCCTGCGTGACACCTGTCAGCAAATGTGATGATGAGCGATTGTACTTCAGTGTCAGACAGTGAATCTGTCGGTGTTACAGATCTAGAGTACGATGCTCAATCTGAGACCGAAATAAATGACGCTGCTCGCGTATACTATGAGGAAAACGAACCTCAGATTGGGGGATGGGAAGCAACCAATCCTATATGTTTGACACACGAATACTTAGCGGACACAACATGTTACCGGCAACAACAACCCCTTACACACAACAACCCTTACACACAACAACCCCTTACAACACAACAACCCCCTTACACACAACAACCCCCTTACACACAACAACCCCTTACACACAACAACCCCTTACACAACAACAACCCCCTTACACACAACAACCCCTTACACACAACAACCCCTTACACACAACACACCCCTTACACACAACAACCCCTACACAACAAACAACCCCTTACACACAACAACCCCTTACACACAAACAACCCCCTTTCACACAACAACCCCTTACACACAAAAACCCCCTTACACACACAACCCCTTAACACAACCCCCCCTTAACCACAAAAACCCCCCTTACAACAACAACCCCTTAAACCAAAACAACCAAACAACCCCCTTCCCCAAAACAACCCCTTACACAAACAACCTCCTACACACAAAAACCCCTTTAACACAAAACCCCCTTACACACAAACCCCCCCTTTTACACACAAACCCCCCTTACACAAAACAACCCTTACACACAAAAACTCCTTACACAAAACAACCCCTTACACACAAAAACCCCCTTTACCACAACAACCTCCTTACACAAAACAACTCCTAACACAAACAACCCCTTAACCCCAACAACCCCTTACAACAAAAACCCCCTTACAACAAAAAACCCTTACAAAGTATGTTTACCGCCATCCCCCCCCTTTACTACCACACGCCAGCCCACCCCATTTACTACCACAGGGGCCAGTCCCCCCCTTTTATCCCACACCCCAGTCCCCCCCATTTACTCCACACCCCAGTCCCCCCCTTTTATACCAACACGCCAGTAACCCATTTACACCACCGCCAGCCCACCCCATTTACTACCACCACCCCAGCCCATCCTTTACTCCCACCGCCCGTCCCCCCCTTTTACTACCACACGCCACCCCACCCCATTACTCCACACCCCAGTCCCCCCATTTACTACAAAGCCAGCCCCCCCCATTTCTACCCACGCCAGTCCACCACATTTCCTACCACACCCCTTTCCCCCCCCATACACCAAGCTTACCACACCCCACCCACACCCAGTCAACGCTCCCGCCACGCCTGCCCCCCCGGTTGAAGCCCTCACGCCGTGGGAGTGGGAGTCTTGGTGGTGATAGTCACAGTCTATTAGACTGTGGTGATAGTGATGGTGGGGACGCTGTTTTGTGTAGAGGCGTCGAAAAGGTCAGGAAAACACAACAGCATCCGGTGAGTGAGTGAGTGAGTGTGTGTGTGTGTGAGTGTGTGTGGTGAGTGTATGTGTGTGTGTGTGTGTGTGTGTGTGTGTGTGTGTGTGTGTGTGTGTTATTCATCTAGTTGTATTTTACAGGGCCTGAGCAACGCTCGTATGGCCCCGTCTCCATATCAACTTTTTTTTTTTTTTTTATCATTCATCATTAGTGGTTAGTGTTGGCCGAAGCCACCACCCCGGGAGGGGGGCCACAAACCCCCGGTACCCATTCACTGCTGGGTGGACAGGGGCTGGGGATTTAAGGAAACAGCCCATATGTTCCCGCTCCGCCCGGGGATCGAAACCGGGACTTCTCGGTTGTGAACCGAGCGTGCTAACCACTACACTACAGAGTACCCTGTGTGTGTGTGTGTGTGTGTGGTGAGTGTGTATCACTACAAATCCTTGCAAATTTCAACTTCCCGTTCCAATCTGCCCTAGTCCGCCGCACTAATATTTTCAACACATTTAACATTGTCGTTTCAGTCGGAAACGTGTGCAAACTTTTCTCGAAAGGCACAGCTGTCTTGCTGCACCCATAAAGGATGCCTGCATGTGGCATATCGCAAAAAAAATCTATCAGAAACACCCAAAAATCTTCAAGTACTATATTTATCTCTTGTGTTTACGTGCTTCTGATCAGCGCGGGGAGAGGAGGCCTTCCTCCTGTTACGTCACCGAGCCGTGGCGCATCGTCTGCCAGTTGCCAGCAGCGTTTTCGAAGCTCGGGGAATTTACAGATTTTGATTGCGGATTATTAAAAAAACGGCTGACTGGATGCAAAAAGTGACAATATATTGTTGATACACTCGATAATGGCTATACTGTAACTACATAAAATCAGGAATGATGAAATGGTCTGGACGATTACTTTAAAGTAATTGTCCAGACCCATTTTTTTTGGCATAAATATGTTGAATGTTTATTCAAAACACCTAATCCACAAAAAATAATTCCTATCCACGCCTTATTTCCGTAAAAACACGATTTTTGTAAAAAGCGCGGGAAAAAAAGTTTCATCCCTCCAACAGGCCCGCGAATATTATTGATGACGTCACACGAGGCGTTCACCGAGAGAGAGAGAGAGAGAGATGCTGGAGTCCTTCAAGAATCTGCTATTATTCACTCTACTTCATCCCCAACACCCACCCACATCCCACAACACCCACCCCTGTTCCCACCCACATCCCCGCTTCCAACATCCATCCTCTTCCCCCACCCACATCCCCTAACATCCACCTCCGTCTCCACTTTCAACACACATCCCCTTCCCCCATCTCCAACATCCATCCCCTTCCCCCACCACCGAACACCCACCCACTACCAACACCCACCCCCTTCCTCCACCGCCAACATCCATCCACTTCCCCCACCACTAACACCCACCCCCTTCCCCCACCACTAACAACAATCCCCTTCCCCACCACCAACACCCACCTACTTCCCCCACCACTAACACCCTCCTCCTTCCCCAACCACCAACATCCACCCCCTTCCCCCACCACCAACATCTACGCACTTCCCCCACCATCAACACCCACCCCTTTCCCCCACCCACTTCCTCCACCACCAACATCCACCCACTTCCCCCACCACTAACAACCATCCCCTTCCCCCACCATCAAACCCACCCTTTTCCCCCACCACCAACACCCACCCCCTTCCTCCACCACCAACATCCACCCACTTCCCCCACCACCAACAACCATCCCCTTCCCCCACCATCAACACCCACCCCTTTCCCCCACCACCAACACCCACCCACTTCCCCCACCACTAACACCCTCCCCCTTCCCCAACCACCAACACCCACCCCCGTTTCCCTACCTTCACCGAAATGCACCAACGTCGTCCAACGCCCCAACATTTTTTAAACATTTCTCGCCTATTGGTCTGATACGTGTGCAAACTTCTCAGGAGGCACAGCTTTCTTGCTGCACCTATCAAGGATGCATGTGTACACCATATCACAAAAAAAAAATTATCAGAAACACCCAAAATTCTTCAAGTACTATGTTTATTGCCTAGATTTAAGTGTATTTCTATATAGTTTTATTCATTCGCAATTTGTTTTTAAGCTCAAAGTATGAATCTTATAGTTATAATAGTATAACAGAATATGTATTTGCAGGATCAAAAGTCACCTCTCTTTGCCACTCTTTTGTGCCTTACGCTGCCTGGTTATAAAGTTTTCATTCTCTCTTTCTACAAATATATAATTACCATAACACTGCACTAGTCTATGGAAGGGCACAGGGAACTATGGAAAAGAAAACTTACAGAAAAGTGCATCTAGTGGATAAAATTCCTTAGTAAACCTGGCCCCATTGCTTTTCACGTGCCATTCTAACAGTCATTGCATATTTTACAATCTACACTGTAGGTTAGTATGTGTGTGGATGATGTGTAATATAATACTGCATGATGCCTTGTGATGCCTGGGGTGTTGTCAAATACGTGTTTTTATTTTAGGGCTAAAAGGGATAAAATTACGTTAATCATAAATTAGCATTCTTGCATCACTCTTCTAATTTTTCAGGCCCTCTAACTCCCTTTGTAATTTCACCATCTTTTAGATCACTCTAATTCACTTCTCCCATTAATGTTACTAATATACTTACTTTCTTTCTTATAAATCCTTTCACAGACGCACTGACAGGGTAACAATCAGAGTTTGAGGTATGAATCATATTTCCCATTATTATATAAATTGATCTTGGTAGGACTCTAACCCACACGGTATAGACTTCGCCCTCAAACGAAACCACAGTCGGTGACGGTAGCGAGTAGACCGAGGATTAATCCACTAGGTAAGCGGTCGTCTGAGTATTCATAGCACTACACAGACAACACGCACACAAAAAAGGGGTACGATAAATGTGTATGATACATAAAAACAAGTTTGGTACAAGACACTTTATTGAACAGATAAGTGAACTAAAATAAAACTTATGCTCATAAATAGCACGACCATTATAGACAATAATTTCAAGTTTGTTTTCTCCATGCCTGAGGAACTCTCCCAAAATTTGCAGCAGCACCGACACAACATTTCAAGTGTTCCTCCATGTCAAGGGCTGAACATAAAATAGTTCATGATCAGAATTATTTACTGAAATAATTTCAAATTTTAAATGAGGACTGTCTGATAAAGGCAGCAAATGAGTATGGACTGTTTATTAGACCGAGAAAAACAATTTACAACAAAAGTTGTATGGGGATGAATGTGAGCGAAAGGAGTGTCTATATGAAAAATATCGATGATTTTGTAAATAATAGTAACTTTTTTCTCCTACAAAATTTACTTTTGTTCAGTCGTTGTGAAATCCGATCCTTTTAGTAAAATTTTAGATTTTAATATAATTTAATTTCCATAAAGCAATTTTCTTGGGATAATTTTGTATATTTAGGATTACATACAAGATTACATGTATTTATAATGTGTTTCTTGTGAATGAGCCAAACCACAAGTCTAGGAGAAGACATTATTTAGATAAATTTATGATTTGGAATAAAGCAAATTACTACAAAAATGCAGAATCTATTTGAAAATGTATGAATCATAATTTACTCTTTGATCCATGGCAATCCTATTTTCATTAAGTAGAGGTCTAAGCTGATTCTCTTTTATAATGGTAATAACAATTTGTTAAAAATGTTCAATAAAAAAGAACATAGTCCATTAGAAATGATTGACAAATTTGATAATTCTATTAGAAAATAACAAATAAATGAAATACTAATAATGTTCAATAAAATAACATTGTTTCAGCTCATTTGTGAATCAAGAAAATAAACTAACTGAAAACAGTAATGGTCTTTACTATAAATAATATTGTACTTTAGCCATAGTATCTGTAAATTATTTAAAACATTAGTTGCAAACATTGCCATTCCTCTCCGCACCTTAGGGGCATAAACATAGAGATAGATGCATCAAATAACAAAACTAGTTCAAAGATTATTTCAATGCATTCAGAGCGAACAACTTTTTTTTTGAAATTTCGAATTGGTAACTTATTTTATATTGCAATATTTTGATGTTTATTTTTTACGTTTGCCAAGCCTGTTGGCTCTAGGCAGAGTTTGTCAGAAAAAACTGATATTATATTTTCATTCGCAAGCCAAACATGAAACAGCAGTCATTATCACAATCACTAAGTTTCAATGTTAATGTAATAGACACCTCTGACAAGACCTCTACGTACTTGTCTCTGACCTAGAACCAACTGCCGTGAATGCTGCAGTTGTCATAGTCACACAGTCCACACACATCTATGAGCGATACATAATCAGCTCTTCTTGTTAAGCGCTTTCGACATCTGGTCTTTCTTTGCCGATGCTGCAGCTTCTCGGGCTGAAAATTAGAAAATATTAAACTATTATGAGGGGAAAAGTTTGGTAAAATCTCATTCATAAAAAAGAAGTCAATCATCTAACACAAATGTCATAAGTGACATGCCCACGTTATGTAAATGCACAAATGGGGATCGGTGATACAGCAGGAGCAGGGTAAAATAGTTTTTTTTATCACTGCAGGCATCGCCTCTACAAGAATTGCAAACCTTTTCCCTGCACCTCCTCACCTAGCACCAGCCACTGTTAGTCACTTTCATCCTCACTGCCTCTGATCACTGACCACTATCTGTCTAGGGGTATTGAGGTAATTGCTGCGTAGTGAATTGGAGTGTTGATGTACTGTCATATTGTTTGTCTTCCTCCTCCTTCCACTGATCAACATGCTGGCATAGTTTTTTTCTTCTTCTACATTTTGGCCTATAGCGCCCGTAGGCAGACAGTGACCTCCAGGGCTCGGATGGTAAGCCCTGTAGGTTCACTTGAGGGCTGTGATGGTTGGCCCTCGTTCGTGGTAGCGCAGGCAAGATTTTTATAGTGACGCCTGTGATTAGAGGCTTACACTGTATGCTGCCTGTCCTCTGATGCACTCGCAATCGAAGGTAGAGTTAATTAATGGGCATCATGTGGGTGTTCTTAGGCCATTTGACAATTGCCTAATTTTTTTTGTAGCTGGTGGGATTCAAACTTGGTACAGCGAGCTCGCCACTTCCAGACGCTAACCACTCGGCCACCACCTTCCTGACAATAGTGTCTACCCCATTTTCCTTCTACTTTTCACTGATTTCTATGTTGGTGTAGTTGTCTACATCCTCCTCCCACTGATTTCTGTAGCTGTATTATCGTCTCTCGTGTTCCTCCTCCCACGCATGGCAGGGCATCGTAAAGTAACATACATAAATAAGGCTACTTGACAGTGAGGATTTATTAATAGAGAAGAAGTTTTGATCGAGAGTAGGGGAATTTGCAGATTTTGATTGCGTATTATAAACGGCTGACTGGATACAAAAAGTGATGACGTATTGTTGATATACTCGTTAATGGCTATGATTTGATTGCATTAAATCAGGAATGATGAAATGGTCTGGACGATTACTTTAAAGCAGATAATTAGAGACCTCAAAGGGGGAGGGCTCATTTAGTTTGGGATCAATTAATGAATACTGATGATTATGAGAGAGGGGGTCAATCTATAGTAGTAAAATAGGTAGTATTTTGTGAGGGAACTGCTCTGTGTTTGTGTCACCTCACACGTGGAGGCGGCTGAGGTCACTCTAGCTGTGCCTACAGAGCAATATTCTACCTATGGGTGGTACAGACTGGCAGTAACCCCAGCTATTCAGAGGTCTGGTTTTGCTACTGACTTTTGCACCGTAGGCCATAAATCATGTGAACAGAGCTTGTCCATACATTTCATCCTTGTACACTTTGGCTGTTTAGATCTCATCATTCTAATACTCCGTCCCCCATTTTCCAAAAGTTAGTCTTACAAATACAGTATTTTTATCTTCTTCATATCCAAGGCTTTATCCCAGTGTGAGGTGACACAAACACAGAGCAGTTCCCTCACAAAATACTACCTATTTTACTACTATAGATTGACCCCCTCTCTCATAATCATCAGTATTCATTAATTGATCCCAAACTAAATGAGCCCTCCCCCTTTGATGTCTCTAATTATCTGCTTTAAAGTAATCGTCCAGACCATTTCATCATTCCTGATTTAATGCAATCAAATCATAGCCATTAACGAGTATATAAACAATACGTCATCACTTTTTGTATCCAGTCAGCCGTTTATAATACGCAATCAAAATCTGCAAATTCCCCGAGTTTTCAAAACACTCCTCAAGGTTTGCAGACGATGCTCTCAGGCTCGGTGACGTAGCAAAAGGGAAGCTCCTCTTCCCACGCTGATCAGAGGCACGTAAACACAGAGATAAATATAGTACTTGAAGATATTTGGGTGTTTCTGATAGATTTTTTTTGCGATATGCCACATGCATTCATCCTTTATGGGTGCAGCAAGACAGCTGTGCCTTTCGAGAAAAGTTTGCACACGGAAAGGAGTGGCGTGTGTAGGGTGATACACGCCGATAGTGTGTTGGGGCGAGCCAGTTGTGTTGAGAAACGGTGTGTAGTGAGGGTACACAGCGGGTGAAAGACTGGGTGAGTGTGTGCAGCGCGGCTAGTTGGCTACCCAGTGTGTGGGTTGGGACGACGAGTGTGAGGTGAGCCTGTGTACACGGGTGTGCTGGACAAGGGCGGCGCCCCCCGTAAGACAGTGACTCAGTTGTGGAGTGGGCGTGCCCTGTGGTGAGAGATCCTGTGGTGGTGTGGCTGTCACACTTTCTGCCTTCCCGCCCACATATTTTCCAACTCTATGCTGTAGTTAATGCTAGTATGTGGTTTCCGAGTAATGACGTTTGACTGTAGCTCCAAAACTAACCATAGGATTTTCTCGAAAGTACCTTCATTGTGATTCCCACACACACATGGTTTAACCTTATTTACCAATCCATGTTTTGGAGACGTGCCAGGTCCTCCTGCTGAACCTCAGGCTCTGCTAACACCTGTTCATCCACCTCGTACTCGGGCTCAAACATATAGGATCCCATGACAATCTGAGGTTCGTTTTCCTCATAGTATACGCGGCCAGCGTCATTTCTTTCGGTCTCAGATTGAGCATCGTACTCTAGATCTGTCACAGCGACAGATTCAGTCTGACATCGAAGTACAATCGCTCATCATAACATTTGCCGACAGGTGTCAGACAGATGTTTACATTGGAGCCTCTGCGGGCGTCACTGTTCTGACGTCATCAATAACAATCGTAGCCCTGTTGGAGGGAAGATTTTTTTTTTTTCGCGCGCTTTTTACAAGTCATGTTTTTACGGAAATAAGGCCTGGAAATCAATAATTTTTGGTGGATTAGGTGTTTTGAATGTACATTCAACATAATTAGGCAAAAAAGAAAAAGCATCTGGACGATTACTTTAAGGGGACTGGCATTCAGTGGACTTTTAGTTGGCTTCGTTTTTTCTGCCCTTGGTCAGTCCAGTTTAATCAATAAATAATCAAATAAATATATACTACTACTTTTACAATGACCTTGTTTTCAAAGCAAAATCTTACATCAAAATCCCACTTGTCAGTTAGTAAAATGCATAAATTGAAATCTGATGGACTTCTCTAGTCTTATAAAGGATTTCCATGTTACTTAACACCTGCATGAATGGATAGAGCCAATGCTTACCTAGCTTTTCCTCCTCACGCTTCTTTGATGCTTCCTCTCGCTGCTGTTTGATGATTGCCAGGCGTGCCAGGTCAGCTCGAGCCTCGTCGGTCTTACCCTCGGAGTGCATCTTTCGGTAGTGGGCAGTGGCTCGCTGCTTCTGTATCTCCTCCCTGAAAATGAGGCATCAGCTGTAGCATTCTCCCAGTTGATGACCATTACATACCATAACATAAGAAAATAAGGAAGCTACAAGAGACCGTGAGACCTACACGAGGTAGTTCGTTACTTCATCCCCATTCATCCCCATCCATGAATGTATCTAGCCTCCTTTTAAAGCTCCCTAATGACTCCACACTAACTACCTGTCTACTGAGTCCATTCCAATTATTTACTACCCTATTTGTGAACCAGTTTTTCCCTATTTCTTTTTTAAATTATGTTTCCCAGCCTGTTACAACCTGGTACTGCACACAAAATATTGGGCAAAATAACCATTCACACTCCTATTGCATAAAACAGATGGCAAAATACTGTCTTGAGATCAATAAAACCTGAGACCATAAACAACCACCACTTCATGAAAGGTGATTTTACAAACAGCCAGTTAGCTAGACGGGTGCTTAAACAATGAGGTAATACTCAATTGCAATGTGAGAATGGGCATGAACAGTTGACCTTTCTTCTATCATAATGGAAGTGGGTTCCAGGAGGGGATATATATAATAATGAATATTAAATGACTTCAACATTCAGTGATGAACAATAGAAGTGGACTGTTGTCTTATAGCCTTAGAAACTATGTAAATATTATTTTAATCAATTAGCAATATGAGTCCCCATCTAACAGTTGTATGCAAGTCACCAAACGTGGATTCATTGACGTAGAAACAGGCAGCAAAATTGAACACTTTACAAACACCCTATCTTGCCTGATACTAAATAAGGAACTAGAATTAGAAACACCTGCTATTTAACATATAATATGAATTCATGATGCCATTCCATTGTGTGATGTGAAAATATAGCAATAACAGCAACAGTCTGTAGCAACATAAGCTAGTCCCTTGGCTGAATTAACTACAAACATGAAAAAGGATTTTTTTTTATCTAGCATCTCAAGAACCTCATTTTCTTACCTCTCTCGCCGAGACAACTGGGGCTTCGTTGCCGCTGCCGCTGCTGCACTGCTGCCGCCGCCGCCGCCGCCACCACCGCCACCACCACCACCACCAGTGCCACCACCAGTACCCTCGGCAGCAGGAGCAGTGGTGATTGCCGTCGCTTTTTTAGGCTTGTTGGCCACGCGATTGGGGTTTTCACATTCTATCAAACCTCCAATACCTTTAGGTTTCATTTCCTTCATTTCCTCTTCACTACTGCTTTCTTCTGAAGACTCACTGCCAGATCCTGACTTTCCTTCTCCTTCTTCACTGTCACTTTCTTCTCCTTGCTCTTTCTAGAAGACGGGAGGACAAAGTTAATATTCAGTCCTATGTAAGAGCACTGCAGAACCATGGCTGCACCCAGGGAGTCAACACCCTATCACTATTACCACCACAGCTACACAGACCATCATCATACAAAAAAGGGGGGTACAGTTGAAAATTCAATTAAGAATAGATGCCACTTATTACAAACAGCCAGTTAGCTAACGGTCTACAATGAGTAAACCAGCATGGAGAAGGCATGAATGCTTTTTAGGAGGTCAGGAGGGGTTTTAAATTATCAAATCAACATGGTAATCTTCATGCTGTCGATGTTCAGCATTGCTATAATCTACTCAATAACAGATGCATCAAAAGTCCACTGTTAGCAAATGCTCAGAAAGTGCCACCTACTGGAAGGTGTTCTATGTAGGAAAGAAATGAATAAATGTTCCTGTTTCTAGTGTGTAGGAGATTTCAATAGGTGAGTAGGAATTTTAAATAATAGAAACTGTGTCTATTGTTCATGTATGTTTTATATTATGACAAGTATATAGATGGTCAAATGAGGTTACTCTAATAATATTTTTGTTGTGTGTGCAATTCTGTGTGTGTGTTGGGGCTAGTTAGTTTGTGTGTTGTGTGTGGTGTGTAAGTGAGTGATGTGTGTGTGTGTGTAATTAGTGGTGTGTGTGTGTGTGCTAATGTAGTGAGTTGTGTTGTGTGTAGTGTTGGAGTGTTGATTGTGTTGTTGTGCTAGTGTAGTGATGTGTGTGTGTGCTAAGTGTATGTGTGTGTGTGCTAAGTGTAGTGAGTGTGTGTGTGTGCTAAGTGTAGTGAGGGTGCTAGTGTGTGCTAAGTGTAGGAGTGTGTGTGTGTTTGTGCTAAGTGTAGTGAGTGTGTGTGTGCTAAGTGTAGTGGTGTGTGTGTGTTGCTAAGTGTAGTTGTGTGTGTGTCAAGTGTAGTGTGTTGTGTTGCTAAGTGTAGTGGTGTGTGTGTGCTAGTGTAGTGGTGTGTGTGTGTGTGTGTGCTAAGTGTATGAGTGTGTGGTGTGTGTGTGCTAAGTGTAGTGAGTGTGTGTGCTAGAGTGAGTGAGGTGTGTGTGCTAAGTGTAGTGAGTGTGGTGTGTGTGCTAAGTGTAGTGAGGTGGTGTGTGTGCAAGTGTAGTGAGTGTGTGTTGTGTGTGTGCTAAGTGTAGTGTGTGTGTGTGTGCTAAGTGTATGTGTGTGTGGTGTGTGTGTGCTAAGTGTAGTGGTGTGTGTGTGTGTGTGTGTGTGTAAGTGTGTGTGTGTGCTAAGTGTAGTGGTGTGTGTGTGGTGTGTGCTAAGTGTAGTGTAGTGTGTGTGTGTGTGCTAAGTGTAGTGAGTGTGTGTGCTAAGTGTAGTGAGTGTGTGTGTTGTGTTGTGCTAAGTGTAGTGAGTGTGTGTGTGTGTGTGCTAAGTGTAGTGAGTGGTGTGTGTGCTAAGTGTAGTGAGTGTGTGTGTGATGTGTGTTAAGTGTAGTGTGTGGTGTGCTAAGTGTAGTGAGTGTGTGTGTGTGTGTGTGTGCTAAGTGTAGTGATGTTGTGTGTGTGTGTGTGCTAAGTGTAGTGAGTGTGTGTGTGTGTGCTAAGTGTAGTGAGTGTGTGTGTGTGTTGTGCTAAGTGTAGTGGTGTGTGTGTGCTAAGTGTAGTGAGTGTGTGTGTGCTAAGTGTAGTGGTGTGTGGTGTGTGCTAAGTGTAGTGAGTGGTGTGTGTGTGTGTTGTGTGCTAAGTGTAGTGAGTGTGTGTGTGTGTGTGTGTTGCTAAGTGTAGTGAGTGTGTGTGTGTGTGTGTGCTAAGTGTAGTGAGTGTGTGTGTGTGTTGTTTGGTGTGTGCTAAGTGTAGTGGTGTGTGTGTGTGTGTGTGTGCTAAGTGTAGTGAGTGTGTGTGTGTGTGTGCTAAGTAGTGAGTGGTGTGTGTGTGGTGCTAAGTGTAGTGTGTGTGTGTGCTAGTGTAGTGAGTGTGTGTGTGTGTGTGCTAAGTGTAGTGAGTGGTTGTGTAGTGTGTGGTGTGTGTGAAGTGAAAGTGAGTGTGTGTGTGTGTGTGCTAAGTGTAGTGAGTGTGTGTGTGTGTGTGTGTGCTAAGTGTAGTGGTGTGTGTGTTGCAGTGTGTGTGTGTGTGTGCTAGGTAATGTGTGTGTGTGTGTTGTGTGCTAAGTGTAGTGAGTGTGTGTGTGTGGTCTAAGTGTAGTGAGTGTGTGTGTGTGTGTGCTAAGTGTAGTGAGTGGTGTGTGTGTGTGTTGGTGTGTGCTAAGTGTAGTGATGGTGTGTGTTGTGCTAAGTGTAGTGTGTGTGTGTGTGTGCTAAGTGTAGTGGTGTGTGTGTGGTGTGCTAAGTGTAGTGGTGTGTGTGTGTGTGTGCTAAGTGTAGTGTGTGAGTGTGTGTGTGTGTGTGTGTGTGTGTTGTGTTGCTAAGTGTAGTGAGTGTGTGTGTGTGCTAAGTGTAGTGGTGTGTTGTGTGTGCTAAGTGTAGTGAGTGTTGTGTGTGTGCTAAGTGTAGTGAGTGTGTGTGTGGTGTGCTAAGTGTAGTGAGTTGTGTGTGTGTGTAGTGTGTGTGTGGTGTGTGTGTGTGTGTGCTAAGTGTAGTGAGTGTGTGTGTGTGGTGGTTGGTGTGTGTGCTAAGTGTAGTGAGTGTGTGTCTATGTGTGTGTGGTGTGTGCTAAGTGTAGTGAGTGTGTGTGTGTGCTAAGTGTTATGGTGAGTGTGTGGGGTGTGGTGCTAAGTGTAGTGAGTGGTGTGTGTGGTGTGTGCTAAGTGTAGTGAGTGTGTGTGGTGTGTGTTGTGTGTGTGTGTTAAGTGTAGTGAGTGTGTGTGTGCTGGTGTGTGTGTGTGTGTTGTGCTAAGTGTAGTGGTGTTGTGTGTGTGTGTGGGTGTGCTAAGTGTAGTGAGTGTGTGTGTGGTGGTGTGTGTTAAGTGTAGTGAGTGTGGTGTGTGCTGAGTGAGTGTGGTGTGTGTGAAGTGTAGTGATGTGTTGTGTGTGCTAAGTGTGTGTGTGTGGTGTGCAAGTGTAGTAGTGTGTGTGTGTGTGTGTTAAGTGTAGTGATGTGTGTGGTTGTGTGTGTGTCTAAGTGTAGTATGTGTGTGTTGTGCTGTGTGTGGTAGTGTGTGTAAGTGTGTGGTGTGTGTGTTGTGTGTAAGTGTAGTAGTGTGTGTGTGTGTGTGTGTGTGTTAGTGTGTGTGTGTGTGTGTGTTAAGTGTAGTATTGTTGTGTGTGTGTGTGTGTGTGTGTGTGTGTGTTTAAGTGTAGTTGTGTGTGTGTGTGTGTGTGTTAAGTGTAGTATGTGGTGTGTGTGTGTAGTGTAGTGTGGTTGGTGTATGTGTGTGTGTAGTATTGTGTGTGTGTGTGTGGTGTGTTAAGTGTAGTATGGTGTGTGTGTGGTGTTAAGTGTATAGTGGTGTGTAAGTTGGTGTATGTGTGTGTGTGTGTGTGTGTGTGTGTGTGTGTGTTAAGTGTAGTATGTGTGTGTGTGTGTGTGTGTGTGTTAAGTGTAGTATGTGTGTGTGTGTGTGTGTTAAGTGTAGTATGTGTGTGTGTGTGTGTGTTAAGTGTAGTATGTGTGTGTGTGTGTGTGTGTGTGTGTGTGTGTGTGTGTGTGTGTGTGTGTGTGTGTGTGTGTGTGTGTGTGTGTGTGTGTGTGTTGTGTGTGTGTGTGTTGTGTTGTGTGTGTGTGTGTGTGTGTGTTAAGTGTAGTATGTGTGTGTGTGTATAGACAAATGGTTCAAGCAGATTTGGAAGAGGCCCAGTATTACCGACACTTTACTAACCTACTCAAGCTGCTAAGTTCAAAAGAAAAACATTCCCAAATCTTTCCTTACCTTCATCATGAAAGTATTTAATATATTTGTCAACTAGATTTGGTAGTTTTTAATAAAACTTATTGTGAACAGTTATTCTGTGCTAAGATCATAGGTGATGGTGCATGGCAGTCAAATATCTTAAGCGTATTTAATTTTTTAGAATAATAACCCTCAATCATATTTCCGGTACACCTCACTACCTTGTCTTTGCTAACCATGCAAGCTCTCTACAACCCGTGTGAGTGGCACAGAAGCAGCGGGCACTGACCCTCCACTGGCGCTCCTTCTCCTCCTTCTTCTTCTGTTCCTCCATCGCCTCAAAGTTGGTGAAGTGGCGCTTACCACCCTTGCTTCTTCCTGAAAGTAGTGAGTCTTCATTACAAAAATATTAATCATACAGTCAATTTTCTTTACTGCACACTTGTTTCGTATGTTTTGCTTTAGTCTGAGAAGTTGAAACGACATACAGAATGAGCTCAAGGAGTCCTTCCCTTATTCATTAATTTTTTTTAACGAAATGAGCAGTAATTTTTTGCATATAGCTAAGAGTAAAGCTAATATAATTAAATCTAAGAGGATCTATTTCATGTTAGTACACTATGATTTAACTTACATTACTTGGATAATAATAGATAACTATGCAGTAATCTAAGCATTTTGGAATAGTAATGATTTATGTAAATTTCACACTGCTTATGAATGCTTAATGAATCATGATTTTTTTTTAAGCTACAAGAATGTTGCATGTCTTACAATTTTATGAATGAAAATTCAGTTAGAAATAAAATGTTCAAGAAATGTAGGTTTTTAAAAGAATCATAGCATATAAGATATTTGTGAAATGACGTGATGATTTAAAGACTTACAAAATACAATAAGAAAAAATAAAATCACCTTTCACCTCAATCCAATCCCAATAATGTTTACCCTCGCCACCATCCTGTTGCTTCCTGCATTCTTAGTTGCTGCAGTACATAATCTCAAACAAATGTGATGACTGATATTCTTTGATAAAGTGCACACTGATGACATGTAGCTTGCTTGATTCATTAGGTTAGGTTTGGAAACTAATGTCCAGGTTAGGTTAGTGAACTAGCGGGGCGGTCTGGGGTTAACCCCAAAGTTAAGTCAGGATTCGTAATCAATGTCCGTGTATTGTATTGAACTGCAGTTATACAGTGTCTTGGGACGATCGAAAAATGTGGTGTCCAATAATTAAATATCCTTGATTCTTCCTTTTCATCTATTACAAGAACCGTCGCCGAAAATTTCCGTCGGCAAGTGTTCCACTGCTGGTGAGAACCTCGGTTGGTGTTTCGGCGAGAATTCCGACCGGCGACAGTTCGTATACACGACCTTTCGAGCAGAAGACGATTCGAGCGAATTACTTTTCGAGCAGAGGAGGACCCAATTTTGTGTGTGTGTGTGTGTGTGTGTATTGCGTGTGCTTGCGTGTGTGTGTTGCGTATGCGTGCAAGTGTGTGTTGCGTATGCGTGTAAGTATGTGTTACGTGTGCTTGCGTGTGTGTGGGTGCGTGCAGAGGAAACTACACGAGGCCGTGAGACCTACACGTGGAGGAAGGGGATAACACCTGGGGAACCTGACCTGACCTCACTCCCCTCTACCTACCTAGAATGTCCTGACGGTAGTATTTAAAGAAAAGGACACCTAGCTGTTACGCCTTTGTGTGTGTGTGAACGTTGATTAAAAGAAAAAGTGAGTGCATTATAACGTAAAACACAGAGGCAGCTGCAGCATCCTCCTCACTCACAGAGGATCCCCAGTGTGTGTGTCTGACCTAAAGAGCGAACGCGCAGTTCTCGTCCACTATAACGGCGTCAGCCTCGTACCGCCGCGGCCACGGCGCGGGCCGCAGTGGTCCATAGAAGACTAATCTCGGGCACACGGGAATCGAACCTAGAACAGCGCATCAATGTATACCCTGGGTACGTCTCTGTAGTATTCAGCGGGAGACACTTAGCGAAAACACGTCAAAATATTCCATTTACCGTATCAAACTATGATGTTATATATTTCAGGGAGAATATTTCGCTGAAAGGGTAATATGGCAGCAATGTATTATCGTCCATCCTATATTTATCAATAACAATACTCCTATTGTCACTAATATGCCATAAATAAGGTATTTAATGGTAAATCTCACCTTATTTCCCATTAAATAAGGTCTATATATCGGGAATAAACACTAAACATGGCCGCTCAGTTGATTACTGAACGCTGATTGGCTGAGAGATGTAGGGAGAGATGCCAGACCTCTGATTGGCTCTGAGGAATGCTGGCCTCTCCGCCAAGTTACGAGGTGCCAATTATGCATTTTAAAACGAATAATAACTTTTTTATTCGTACACCGATATAGGATTGCATAGCCTTATTGAAAACCCCAGTTTTTTATGACTTTCCATAAAAAGTGAGTTTAAGGCCTTCGTAAAAGAAATACGACTCAATCAGTTAGTAACACCGTACATTTTACCGATATTTTGTTGATAATTCTTTTTTTACACTAAATATAGGGGGATTTGTGTGTTTTAATATATTTCAATATTTCCGCATCGTTTTATGTATTAATCACGCGCCTGGTGGCTGTATTTTGTTTCTTTGTCTTAGGGGGTTTTTGTTTACACTTTTACGTCAACCTTATTCTTCCTTCTAAATGAGCGGTGAGGTTTTTTGTGTGTGATTAGCTGTGCCTACAGGCGCACTGTGTTTGTGTATGTTAATGGGACGTGCTTTTCCCGTGTTTACTAAAGGAATATATCTGACTCAAGTGGTGTAAAGGGTCAAATTATCGAAAAAGCAAAACATATTTTGCTCCTTGGTTTCAACACTATACAAGGATCTGTTGCTGTTTATAAGATACACACATCACATACTATTTGCTCATATTTTTACACGAATTATAAGGGCTTCGTCAAACAGTCGATTTTTGTTGTGGTGATATTGATTTTTTTTCCGGCCATATTTTAAAATACGATATTTCATTGTTTTTTTAGGCTTATTAGGTCCTATTTATCAATATTATACTTTATCCGTGTTGATTTATTCATTATTTGATGTATTTGATTATGAAGGGAAAAGTTGAAGCCTCGAGTTGGATGTCAAGATCAAGATACCGGTCATACAAGTCCTCTTGATGACGTCTTACGGCAGCTATATTGGCTATTTATCCTTATTCTTACATTTATACCTCAATTAACGCCTCCCCGTGCAATATTCAAGGCTATTTAAGGGGTAAGAAAGGGTGTGAGTCTGTATTGCATGATATTACCCATTGACAAAGACAATATATGCACGATAAATAGGTAAAAACTGGGTATTTCTGGCTTCACTTATCTTATTTTCTTATGCTTTTTACTTCAATTTACGGGTTCCCGTGCAATATTCAAGGCTATGTAAGGGGTAAGAAAGGGTGTGGAGCTGTATTGCATGATATAATACCCAAGCAAAGGCAATATATGCACGCTAAATGGGTAAAAATGGGGTATTTCTGGGTTCAAAACTTTCCGCTATTATAAAAACAAGCCTTTTATTTATATTCTAATAGATTTTGATATCAAAGTGTTTGTGTCCTCACTAATAACAGACACTAGCAGCATCCTCCTCACTCAGACATCTTGAGAACAACAGTTACTGAAGTTTGGACAGGAAACATTTAGGAAACATTGTTTCCAACCTTTGGAAACAGTTGGGAAACATGTGTTTCCAAACAAAGTTTCCATCAATACTACGGCAGTGAGAAGCGGAGCAAGGCTTGCGGGGCGGGGTCCACACACACGTCAACAAAAATTTATTCCGACAAAAACGAGTGCCAGATTCATTCAATACACATCAAAACTATTCAGGAAAACTAAATCGTTGAAAGCCCACTACCGAAATTTTACCGAAAATGTATTCGCTCGAATGGTCCTCCGCACGAATAAATATTAGCTCGAATCGTCCAGCCACCGACAATTCTATAAATTCACCAGCTCGTCAACAGAAATAAAAAATCTCATATTTAAAACTCACTAAAACTGGAAAAAAAGGTCTCCCCATAACAGAAAGATCTCACCAAAACACGAAAAAGCTAACCCGAATCTGAAAAACCTCACTAAAACACGAAAAACTTAACTGCAATCAACCAAAAACACAAATATTCAACCACACAGCTGGGGCTAAATTAAGCTTAACCTGATACACATTTTAGCCACAAGATAGAAACACTGATATCACGTTGCTTCTCTAAATACAGACCTCTTCCCCTAGGCATGGTTACTGGTGTATTGGTGGAGGAATCGTACTGGTGACACCCGCACGTTCTGACACACGCGAGACTGGTGGCGAACTGGGAGAGTGACTGGTGAACATGTATATTTTTATATTGATTCCTGCATTTCCCTTGAGATATGATTCAAATAATGCTTTTATAATTAGTTAAGGATATATTAGACCCTTAAAAATTCTTGTAAATGGCTAAAAAGTGGTAGATTTGGGGATAAAAGTGTATCGTTATTTTGATCTTAGTCTTGATAGTACATGTGAACTCTCAGGCCTTTGAATCGGCTGCTGATTATTAGATATTAGGAAAACCAAACGCAACCACATACAAACCTACAGAGCTATTATTTATATCTCATTAATCACATCCTCTTCAGAAACTTTGTCACTGCATCAATCATCAGTCCACTTGTCTCACCACAGTCACAGAAGCAACACCTTTAAAACCCTCTTCTATTTCTCTCAACTACCTCATACATTTCACATCCCATTTCAGTCAGAACCAGATGTATCATTTGAACTATCTTTCTGTCTTACTTATCACATTCTAGTGTCATATGCTCTACTATTTCATCATCTCGTATGACTCACATCCCGCAGACTTTTGTTCTATCAAGTTCAGGCTTAGTTGTTTACCAAAAATAATGGAAGTCGACACGTGTCCCGCCGCCGAGGCTCAGCAAGATGAAGCCCCTGCAACACTCATGCCCTCACACATCAATATCAAGAGCATTAGGAATAAGAGCAGGAGGGGCAAGGCATTCGCGGAGCTGAAGCGGGAGAAAAGAAAAGTAGGTGTTTGTCTCGGTGAACGTGTTGTCTTGACCTGCCATCTTTAGCAGCCTGGTTGGCTTTTTCATGAGAATCAAGTACACTTTCCAGTCAATATTCTTTACATTCTTAGTACTCAATGTGGCTGTTGTTCACATTTAGTTGGCTGGCGGGTTATTATTCAGCAGAACTGGACTCTGGCGGGCTTAGACGGTGTGCAGTCAGTTCGTACACAAGTTGTTTCGTACACAACAAAAGTTGGGTTAATATGGAGGAGAGTTTCACCTTCGTTTTCAGAGACACCAACTACTTTTTCTTGGCCTACAATAGGTGCTTGCTCTAATGGTGCTAGTTTTATTTTGCGCAAACAAAAAAAAAAAAAAAAAAAAATAAATTATATTTTGTGGTTAAGGTTAGGTTAGGTTTCTTTAAAACCTGTAAGGTTAGGTTAGGTTTCATTTTTTTTTTCATTTTTTTTTTTTTTTTTTGGGTTTTTGGTTTGCGCAAAATAAAACTACCACCATTAGAACAAGCATCTATTGTAGGCCAAGAAAAAGTAGTTGGTGTCTCTGAAAACGAACGTGAAACTCTCCTCCATAATTACCAAAAGTTGTTTCGTGATCTGTATGAAACCATAGTCGTTTCGTACACTCAGCTCAGTTGAACTTGATTACTAGAGTTACGAACGACACCAGGTATGTAAGCTACGAAAAAACTCAAAACCAGTGTACGAAACAACTAACAAAACTTGGGTACGAAAAAACTTGTGTGCGAAACTCCCTGTAACCGCTTAGACTCACCAATAAGACACCATTACATTCTGCTGGTTCACTACAGATCCTATTGCCCGCCTACATTTATATCCGTTGTATGTGGTAGTCAAATGTCTGGACCATCGAGCGGAGGACAATTCGAGCAAATTTACTGTAGTCAATAATAAACAAATGTATACGGTTTATTAGAATCAGCTATATTAAAATAAACATTAATGTATTCAGTTTATTTTAATCAGCCGTGCTTGGACAGGTTTACAGGAACTCCTACTTTTCCTATCATACTTCTTATCTTTCCTCTCTCTCTTGAATCATAACAAGGTTTAGGGTTCAAAATAGCACACTTTAATTACATACCACTCCTGCGTTGTGATTACTTTTAGGGGAAGTAATTGTAGTTGTTCTTCTCATCATAATTTTTTTATTATTATTATTATTATTATTATTATGATGATGATGATGATGATGATGATGAAGAAGGAATTGAAGTAGAAGGAAAAACCAGAAAAAGAGAAGGTGAGGAAGAAGAAATAGGACTACTAGTGTGGTAACGTTGTGGTAAGAATAAGGAAACAGGTGATAGTGATAAAGGGGATTACGGTCATTTCGCCCACAAGTCAGTTCGCCCAAATGTAGAGTTTGTTCGCCCACACTCAAGAGTCAGTTCGCCCACACTAAAGTTGGTTCGCCACAAGATATTCAACAATGCACAATCATGTAGTAAAACTTATTAAACCCAGAGAAACATACAAAGATAAAATGTATGAAGCTAATGTCATCATCTAAAAGTAAAATTAAAAAACTGAAAATCTTGTAAAATACAGACGTCAAATCTTTGGCCCAAGACAAAAGCATCAGAGAGAGAAGTGACTGTTACTGACTGTACTTAGAATCTTGGGCAAGCTCTAAGCATACAGAGAGAGTGTGACTGTTACGACTGTACTTAGAATCTTGGCAAGCTCTAAGCATCAGAGAGAGAATGACTGTTACTGACTGTACTTAGAATCTTTGGGCAAGCGCTAAGCATTCAGAGAGAGAAGTGACTGTTACTGACTGTACTTAGAATCTTTGGGCAAGCTCTAAGCATTCAGAGAGAGAAGTGACTGTTACTGACTGTACTTAGAATCTTTGGGCAAGCTCTAAGCATTCAGAGAGAGAAGTGACTGTTACTGACTGTACTTAGAATCTTTGGGCAAGCGCTAAGCATACAGAGAGAGTGTGACTGTTACTGACTGTACTTAGAATCTTTGGGCAAGCTCTAAGCATTCAGAGAGAGTGTGACTGTTACTGACTGTACTTAGAATCTTTGGGCAAGCGCTAAGCATACAGAGAGAGTGTGACTGTTACTGACTGTACTTAGAATCTTTGGGCAAGCGCTAAGCATTCAGAGAGAGTGTGACTGTTACTGACTGTACTTAGAATCTTTGGGCAAGCGCTAAGCATTCAGAGAGAGTGTGACTGAGAACTCATTTGATAATTCTGACTTTGTTAATTTTTTAGTTCTATCTTTTGTAATAAAAGAAGAAAAAGATAGACATAATAATTATCCCATGAACCCAACTAACCGCTCGAGCCACTTAGTGAACTTACTACAACCCCCAACCTACATTTGACGCCAACTCTAACTTGGCGTTGCACAGTAAAGGAATTATCTAATGTGGGCGAAACAATCTTTTGTTGTGGGCGAAATGACCGGATACCGATAAAGGGGAGGAGGCAGGAACACTGGCAGAGAAGTGATGGTTTAGGAGTGTGTTGTGGGAGTGAGGCAGGAAGGGAAAGAATAATTGGTTTGTTGGGTTTATTTATAATAGTGACGAAAAAGATACTGACAAATATATTAATGAACACTTCAAAGTTGATTGCCTCACATTCAGACTGAACAGAACACAGAGATATAGCTTGTAAGTTTAAAACACAAGGTAGTGATGCAGAACACAGCCATCACCGTGACGCACTTGGTCACCACGGGCACACGCACTATTAAATTTTATGATATATGAGGGTCGCCACGCCAACAAAGACAAGAATATAAACACAACTTTGGAAACTTTAAACAATATTTTACTGTAGAAGTAATGGTGCGGGCTCCCTCTTCACTGCCAGGCACTTTCATTCCGTCTCTCATTCTTTTTTTCTTCAGATTTTTTTATATATTTTTTTATATATTTTTTAATTTTTGTGTGTAAATCACTGAGGTTAGAATCTGCTCACTCCTCACAGCATGGCGTCGCGAGCCTGGGTTTTCACTGCTTTCTCTTCTGTTTGGAGGAGCCCTTGGCCTCTCTTCCCTTGCCGCCCTTGTTGTCTTGAGGTGCGGCCGCTGCCTTCTGCTGCTCAGGAAACAGCAGCTTCTTGAGCTCAGCCAGGGCGTAAGCCACGTCGTCGGAGACCCCGTGACGGTGCCGCGGCCCTCGGCCTTGCCCTTGCGTGGGGGCTGCACACGCACGTCAAAGCGTCGCTCCACCGTGGCGCGGCAGCCCTGCAGCACACTTCTATTCTCTGCACTCACCGGGAAGCAGCGTGTTGTCACTGTCTCTGGCACGGTGGTCTCCTTCTCCGTTGTCTACTGCTCCTTTTCATCACCACACTCTTCGTCTGAACTATCCTCCTCGCGGCGCTCCCGTCGCCTGCGTCGCGGCTTGCCGGCGGTGCAGGCGGCGGGACGCTGCTGCACCTCGATGCCCCACGCTGGGTCAAGGGACTCCTCGGGAGCAGCGGCCTCTTCCTGCTGCTCCTATCCTTGCTGCTCCTGTTTCTGCTTTCTTTTCTTCAACTTGGCCTCAGTCTTCTGGAGCTGCCTTTCCTTGGCCTGCTGCTGCTTCTCCCGCTCCGACTTGCGTGAGAGGACCTTCCTCTTGGTGTTGTTGAGGCGGTCCATGATCTTGTCGTCCCGCTTGGAGACGAGGATCTTGCGCACCTCCCGGTCACAGACGAAGCCCACCTCGCCGGCCTTCATGTGGCGGGTCTTGCTCAGGTTTGATCCCAGCGTGTACACTACCACCACGTTGCCCAGCCTGTTGCCCTTGGCGCTGTTGGCCTTGCACAGTTGCACCGCGTCGTTCAGAAGGACGCGGGGCACATCACCCAGGGCCTGGCCGGGCTCCAGCTGGAGGTACACGTGGGCTGAGGGCAGGGCGTCCACATGGAAGAACACGAGGCGGTCCGTGGCCTGTGCCAGGAGGTGGTCGTTCTCATGCTTGTCGGAGCCCATGAGGAGGGTTGCTGGCGGGTCCACGACGTCGCTGCGGAAGGTGATCACAGCGCCGCGTGGCCGCAGCAGCAGCTCGGGCCCGGTGGAGGGTGGGGCAGCGTTCTTCTTGGCTCTGTTCTGTGCCTTCCCTCGCTGGTTCTTGACAGGCGGTGCAGGCTTGGAAGACTCCTCTGAAGAAGACTCCTCGGAATCTGAACAGTTGACGACATTGTCGTCGAGGTCAGACTCGTTGGCGGCAAGAGCCTTCAGTGATGAGTCTTCTGGAACCTGCTCTGCCACAACAGGCTCCTGCACAACCTGCTCCTCCTCTTGCATCTCCTGATCCTTCTTCTTCACCTCCTGCTCCTGCTCAACACGCCTTATCACACCCGACTCAGTATCCGTCTCCTCCACAACCTTCTCCGTCTCAACCGTTTTCTGCACATCCAATACTTCCTCGTGCTCCTCCACCTCCTCCACCTGCTGCTGCTCAACCTGCATCTCTTGCTCCTCCTCGACACATTCTGCTTCCCCCTTCTTCACCAGCTCTTCTGGTGCTTGGTCCAGCGGGGCAGACTGCTGGTCAGGCTCCGGGGACTCCTCCACAACAGGGTCCTCGATCGCAGGCTCCATCTTGCACCCGCAGGAGGAGTGACGTGCGTGCTTCTTCCTTTTAAACATTCTTAGGAAGGCGCGCACGAAGGCACAACAGCCCGCCTTGGTGCCCTCCTTGGGGGTCTTGGTGGCGCCGGGTCCTGGCATGGCTGGTGGTGTGAAGGTCTTGAGTTTTATTGATATACTCTTCTGCTCCATCACCCTGACTCTAATATACAGATGAAGGTGCACGCAAAACAGGTGGGGTAGCAATATAAAAAAATTCTTCCACAACACGTGATTGAACAAAGCCTAATAAGGGCAGCAGGGACAGGAAGAGGTAGGAGTTAGCAGCAGCTTGGAGTTAGGAAGAATAGAACCTACAAAGTTCTATTCTTCATAGCTCCAAGCTGCTGCTAACTCCTACCTCTTCCTTTCCTTGTTTCCCGCACCACCACCACCACCACCACTTTCTTCTTCTTCTTCTTCTTCTTCTCCTTCTTCTCCTTCTTCTCTTTCTCCCGCTCCCCCTCCCCCTCCTCCTGCTCGTCCTTCTCCTGCTCCTCCTTCTCCTGCTCGTTCCCCTCGTGCCCCTCCTGCTCCTCCTTCTCCTGCTGGTCCTCCTCCTGCTCGTCCCCCTCGTGCCTCTCCTGCTCCTCCTTCTCCTGCTGGTCCCCCTCCTGCTCCTCCTCCTGCTCGTCCTTCTCCTGCTCGTCCTTCTCCTGCTCCTCCTTCTCCTACTCCTCCTTCTCCTGCTCCTGCTCGTCCCCCTCCTGCTCCTCCTTCTCCTGCTCCTCCTCCTCCTGCTCGTCCCCCTCCTGCTCCTTCTCCTGCTCCTGCTCGTCCTTCTCTTGCTACTCCTGCTCCTCCTACTTCTCCTGCTCGTCCTTCTCCTTCTCCTGCTCCTACTGCTCCTCCTCCTCCTCCTCCTCCTCCTCCTCCTGCTCCCTGCTGCTCGTCCTTCTGCTACTACTTGACCTGTACCCGGTACAACCCTACTTATTTTGTACTACCATGCGTGTATAGTAGCATATCTATGATCTTACTGACTAATTAGACATTCGCTGGAATGGTCCTTCGCTCAAATAGCCATTCGCTCGAAAGGTCGTGTATTTGGTGGTCATATATTAATTCTCTCGTTTTTCGTATTATTTCTGCTACAGCATGTAGTAAGGATATAATTTACTTCAGAAAACCAAAATTTTATTAATTTTCATATAATATGAAAACGTTATGCCAGGTTAGGTTTAGATTTAGGTTTCAATACTATACTATGTAGCTATAATTATTCTTTGATTTTATGCTCTGATTTTGTGTTGTATTCTTCTAGTTGAGTTGATAGACTGTAAATGTCTGTTTTTATAAAGAAATAACAAATTTTCAGAAAGAGATTCTCAAGTAATTTTTGAAGGAAAATCAGTTATTCTGGTGTTCTTTGATGTGATTTGACTGATTTTGGGGCAAAGCACTTGTTTTTTAGTCCCCCCCATAAACTTTGGGAACCTGCGGGGAACTGGATTTTATGGGCGGGGGAACATCAGAACGAGATATTTACAGTATAAATGAGGTCCAAAATCAATCAAACACATCAAAAACAGCAGAAAAACTAATTTCCTTAAAATCTTAACCTAACCTAAGCTGAATTGAATAATTCTTCGGGCCTTTTTGCCGTAGTAAGAAATGTAACCAAGCCACTCGTCAGTGTCATTGTGAACACACCAAGCGTCAGTGTGAACGCGCTGATCCCGCACGCCATATTCCAGCTTTCCCCTCCTCCTCCTCCCGCCGCTACTAATATCTTACAGTGTACCCGTAACTTTTTTATTAAGCTAAAATCAAACCCCTAAAATTTTATAGCTAATTCGGTGCTTCTTGCTATACCTATTACTAATGGCTTTGTTCTGATGCCTGTGAAACATGTAGGGTTGTTTAAATATCTGTTAAAACAAAAATTTATATTTACAAACAGGTTTGAATGTAACTAAAAGTATGTTAGTAGGGGAGTGCCTTTAAAAGTAAAAATAATGTTTCCAGATAAATAACAATTAGAGTTTGAACAGTAGTATTAGTATCCCATAGATCCCTTAACCTATTCACACCCAGATCTTTCCTTTGCTAAGAAAAATTGTATGTTGTGGAGCCATAAAATTTCGAAAAGTAACTGAATATACCGAATTAGTTCGTCAACAAGGTTACTAAACAGGTCATATCTATAAAAAATTGCTTATATTCACTAAAAATCGTCTAATGGTACCCAAATTACAATGGAAATTACGTTCTGGGTCTCAAGGGGTTAAGCTAGGATACACACTGTAATAGTAATGGAAATGTCGATAATTCATTCGGCTCTCAGTACAAAAGTACAGTGCTACATCAGTGTCCCCAGCCCACATAATAAGTGTCAATCACATGTTTCACACAACTTGAGGCTGGGAGGATTACTGACTCCCTCATACACCACTAAGCTGTGACTTGAGATTCACAGAACTTGGCCAACAGTTGATATTTTGCCAAGCATTGCTCTCTGTCAAAAAATAGTCATTTCAGCAAAATTATGGCATATTTAGCTAGTATTTTTATGCTTCTTCAATTCCCTGAAAATCCAGACTCACCTAATTCGGAAAGGATTTTTTCTAGAAAGCTGAAGCATAACTGTGTATAAGTAACCTCATTGGAATGGCCTGAAATGGTAAATGTAGTTAAACTTGTATAATCCAGACAAACCTTGTTGATATCAGAAAACACAAAACTATTCCACAGAAAAAACTTGAAGAATCCAAAGAAAAGAAGAAGTTAGCCGCTAAACTTGGGAAAGATGCGCCGCCCAAGAAGCAGCCGCACACCATTGAGTCTCTGCGGGAGGAAGATGAGACCATGGTGGACGAGGAGGACGAGGAGCTGGAGCACGAGGAGGCCAACGACGCATTTGCCGCATACTTCACCAAGTCGTACGAGCCCAAGATACTCATCACCTGCAGCGATAACCCCCACACGGTAAGGATCTGCACCTTTAACCCCTTTACGCCAGATCTTTCCTTTCCTATAAAAAAGTGTACGTATCGAGCATAAAATTACGAAAAGTAACTGAATATACCAAATTAGTTAGTCGCCAAGGATACTAAACAAGTCAAATCTAAAAAAATATTGCTCATATATTCACAAAAAATGGTCTAATAGTAGCCAAATTACAATGGAAATTATGTTTGGGTTTCAAGGGGTTAACTATACTCGACAGATGTTAAGTTGGTGAAAATGGGGCATCCTCACTCACCCCTTCCGAAGGCACGGGATTGGCTGAGGTGTTGGGTGTTGGGGCCTTAGGGCAGAACTTGGAGTATGGCATTCTCACCCAACACCTCAGCCAATCCCATGCATTCTGATGAGGGTCCATTTTCGCCAACTTAACGTGCAGCGACTATACTACATAATAGTTACAATCAAAACTTCTGGCTCACTGTGAGTCACTTTTCAATTCCTACCTGGGATAGAACAGTAAAGAACCAGAAAGAAATATTTTTTATAACACCATAGCAAAATGTCTTGTAATTACGAATAATCCTCTTTATGGATATCAGAGAAAGTGTTATTGAGGGCTGTTGAAGATGAGTCACTTCCATATTTAACAGAAGCATCATATTCATTGTTATAACCATTGGAGATTTATCATAAAATTTTTCTTTTATTTTTTAGGGATAAGTAAAACATGGGTATAGATCTCAAAATGTATTTATATATATGCCTGTCCCCCTAAATGAGTTTATAATGGATTCTAATCCTCAATAATGTGTAGTGAACAACAAATATAGAATCTGTAGATGGGCAAGATTTTGTATACCTATGAAATATTTTGTTGTGTTGTCAGATAAGGTATGTGACCTTTCTGCCTGCCTGCAACAAATTTAGGATTGCATCATGACATAAATACACCTAATAAACCCACACAAAAAGGAAAAAGATATATATGGTTGAAAAATTACTTATGGAGATGCTAGTATGGAAACTTTTGCTTCATGATAGTTTTGGCTGCCTAAATCAAGAAGTTGGAGGCCTCAGTCTTGATGATCTACAGTGTGTGTGGTGCAGGAGAGTACAGACCAAACAGAGAAACGGTGGAAACAAGGCAGGAGATGATGGTTACAGTACAAGGGTTTGCTAAAACTATAACACAGGAGGTTTGCATTATTCAGCGAGGTAATGTTCTTAGAAACCTCATCGGATGGTAAAAATCTGATACGAAAGCATAATACTTATGAGAAACAAGGGGCTTGGTCCAAGTCTACTCTAGGTTACTTAATATCAGCAAAATCATGGTAAATGATGGGGTATACCTAAAGCTTACAGCACCAACATACTGCTAGATATATTGAATGAAAGAATGAAAATACACAATAAAACGAATTTAGAAAGTCTCTCATGGCTGCACCCTTTACGTTCTCAGGCAGACAATCCTTGTTTTCATGAATTTCAATCAGATGTCTTTTCTTTCCTTACCACCTTTCTTTATCCATTATAATATATTTTCCTGTCATAACTATAAGTGTTGTCTGTACAATCTGGAATCTTACACTGGTATAGCTGGGAAGTCACACATACAGTAGAGTCTTCTCCTGCCAGAATGCAAGGCCATAACTCAACTTACTCTTTACCTTTATTGTGTTAGGTGAGCAGGAGCTACAATATGCAAGCAACCTGATCAAAATTTTCTTATTCAAATCCTATAATTTCTGTGAACCAAATGTAAAAAGTGTAATTCCTATAAGTTAATGAGGAAGTGGAATTTTCAGAAAACCATTGCCTTCATTCGTGAGCTGTGCCGCATCATCCCTGGCTCAGAGCCCAAGTGGAGGACTCGCTCCAGTATCAAGAAGATGATCAAGAAAGCTACAGACAATGGCTACACTGACGTTCTTGTTGTTAATGAAGACAGAAGAATACCAAGTAAGCATATTCGTTATTACTGGGTGCTTGTAATTGAACAGGCCTACATTGTGATAATAAGGCCAATGCTTAGAATGTAACAAAATGTAAAATGTGTAAATGTGGCAAGATGTTTGATGAAGCAGCAGGAACAAAAACCTTGTAAGTTCAGTCTCCTGTCTGTGTGTATGTGCTGCAAGAATCCAGAAAGTATCTATGACGCACCATGAATTGTGGTAAACTCAGATCAGGTCAGATGATGGGTTGGGGTGTTGCCTTCCTGTAACGGCACCCCATTTGTTTTGTTTTCTATGTGTTCTACTATTTTGTTTTATTTTGCTACTGCTGCTTTTGTTGCTGTTGCTGCTGCTTTATAATACTTTTTCTTTTGTTCTGCATCGATAGCAATAACAAACTGGTCATGTATGAAAGCTATAAAAGGAAATTTCCCCGTCAGATGGCCTCCTGGTTATCCACCTGCCGGAAGGACCCTCGGCTCACTTCAGGCTCAGCAACCCAAAGCTGTGCAAGGAAGTGCGCAGGGACTACAAAGAGATCACTGGTCACAGGTGAGAATCTATTAAAAAGCTTGGACATTAGTATCATGTAATTTTCTTATTTGGAAGGTAATGATCACTCTAGATATACATAGCTGCATTTGATATAATTTGTCACAAGACTCATTTCAGTCAGAATTCACAATTGGAAAAGGGAGAGGAAGACAAAGGAAGGGATGGAGAGGTGGGGTAGGGTGACATTGAGTCATTTGAGTTACAGTTGTGTATGGGACAGAGTGAGTTGGGGCAATGTGGGTTATAGTGGGGGAGACACATTGAGATCTGACACCACAAGATGAAGCAGCTGGGGTAAAACACAACATTGGGGTCTGCTTGTGGAGGAATCTTGAGGTAACAAATCAAATTTTTTTCAGTGTTCATGAACTAGCTGCTTGTGTTGAGTGCATCCCTATGTGTTTAGGAAAAGGTCTCTGGAATGAAAATATGATGTTATTTACAAGTATGTAATGTTTTGTCCCTCAGACCAGAAGTTATCCTGAACAACTTCCGCACCCGGCTGGGGAGGGTGATGGCACGCATGCTGGGCGCACTCTTCCATTATGATCCGGAGTTCAAGGGCCGAAGGGTCTGCACGTTCCACAACCAGAGAGACTACATATTCTTCCGCCATCACAGGTGAGCCCCAGGTTCATTCAAAGACAGGTTTAGCAACAGGTATTTGGTATATATATAGTTATAGTTATAGTTATAGTTATAGTTATACATATATACCAATATAGTTAAGGCTACAATCATTCTGATGAAAACTGACTATAACTACATTTTACTCACTTCTTTCCTGTTATAAACACAAATTCTAACTCCTTCATATGTTAATTTAGTTACTAATTTTGGTACCAATATAGTTAAAGATTTATTAACACACCCAAATAGGCATAAAAGCATCATTACATTGAGCCAGTGCTGCAGGGACATGCATGCGGTCTAAACACTCGGCTTTATATTTATTTAAGAAGATACAGGTTCACACTTCACTTGCCTGGAATGTAAGGGCAGGAAATAGATGTGTAATGTCTGTAGTGGCATGCATATGAGGCATGGTGAAAGCACACATGGCAGATTTTTTTTGTGTATTATTTTTTTTCTCTGTAGCGTTTGAAAAGATTTCTTCCCGAGTAATTTATTTGTGTGGGCGCTAAATTTGTACTTCGTATTTGTTAAATCCAATATTTACCTCTACCAAGGAGGTTATGTGATTGGTTCGGTTTGTCTGTTTGTTTGTTTGCTAGTAGGATTAGGCAAAAAGTTAAGGATGGATATACATGAAAGTTTTACCAGAAATGAGCCTTGGCCCAATTTTGAAATTAGTAACTTTTGGAGTTGATACGGATCTGAATATTGATCCAATAATTTTTCAAGGATATCCTGGAGGCTTGGCATCCGTCACCCTTAACCCCTTGAGACCCAGAACGTAATTTCCATTGTAATTTGGGTACCATTAGACGATTTTTAGTGAATATAAGCAATATTTTTTAGATATGACCTATTTAGTATCCTTGTCCACTAACTAATTTGGTATATTAAGCTACTTTTCGTAATTTTATGGCTACCAATATACGATTTTTTATAGCAAAGGAAAGATCTGGGCGTGAAGGGTTAAAGGTGCAGGCCAACACCATTTGGGACACCTTTATACACTCTCTGAGCTCCAAGTTCCCTCACCTCCCTTATCCTTCCCCCACCCGGAGGCTCTTAAGTTCATGCCTGGGACAAATCTTAGTTTCCAGCATCTATATTTACTCTCCTTCTAACCACTCCCGTCCCTTCTCTTTCCCCCCGCGTACAGGTTCCAAGCCTGTGTTAACATACTTTCTCCAAAACATCTTTAATAATATTGCTGCAAACTGTGCTTTCTTACAAAGACAGAAGACACATGAAAAAACTAGAAAAAGATACCAACCATGCCACGATCCAAGTCAAGAAAGCAGAGTGCCAAATGCATGCTAAGAACTTAACTTTTGGATTTACTTTTGGAGGTGTAAGGGTATCAATGATCCAAGTAATATTAAGTTTAATAGAAATCATATTTTAATTTGCTTGTTCTGCCTTGGTGGAGGTACGTGCTCTCAGAGTGCTATTGTGTAGTATTTGAATGTCCTTAGCAAGCAAAAACTGGAATATGCGCATTTTGTAAAGTATTGTGTTTGCAGACCATGAAAGCGTGTACTTTTCTGTTGATAAGATTAAGAATGTCAATCATCTTCCAGTGAATGACATTTTTCCAGAAGATGTAATTATAGGGTAAAGTCTTTACAACCATCAAGTTAGTAGTGCACACATGGCTTGACATTCACGACACAACGACTCTCTCTTTAGGACACAGTAGAAACTTCTGCTCCATTCTAAGATGATTTTGTGAAAGCATTAAGGTCGCACAATAGAGACTTTCATTAATAAATTAATAGTTCATTTTCATTTAGGGCTTAATCTTCTTTCTTGTTATGTTTCATGTATGCTAATAGTGCCTTAATTTCTTTCAAACAGGTATGAGTTTAAGAACACTGAGAAGGTCAACCTGCGTGAGCTGGGTCCCAGGTTCACCCTGCGGCTGCAGTGGCTGCAGGAGGGAGCCTTTGACGGAGACTATGAGTGGGCCCTCAAGAGGCATGAGATGGAGACCTCAAGGAGACGGTTCTTCTTGTAGTGTAGTTGAAAAAAGCTGAACTAGTCTTAAGTTATGTTTGCCTGTTCTCTTGGCTCTCATAGGATCACAGACTTAAAAAAGAACAAACATTTTCATTGACATAGAAAAAAGGAGAAACCAGCAGGTACCAACAAGCTGTAACATCCCTGGGAGTATTCCAAGTAAGGTCAAGTTTTGTAGCAGTTTATTATTCCTTTCAAATTCTTTCAAAGGGTAATATGGATCATTACATACACATAGCTCACTGATCTGCATGCCATGTTAGCACGTAGTTGGTATATACTTTCACCTTCAGTATTTTGGCTGCTTGATTGATTTAACATATCAGGTAAGTTAATTTTTTCCTCTCATTACCTGTGTAAAATAAAAGCAAGATCAATTGAATGTTTCCAGGTTTGTATGTTGTAGAAATATTATTGAATATTATTGACATTAGTTTTTGTTTCATCCATACATTGGTGCATATTTTATCTTGCAAGTTGGTATCTTATGATGATGGTGACAGAAGCATTGCGCTATTCTGTGTGTGTTTGAGGTTCATAGCTCACCATGCAGAAAGAGAGAGCATGGCTACAATTTCAACCTGCCGCACACACATCCTGAGATTTCAGAATATCTTGGGGTATTTATTCCTTACACTCAGTCTTTTGTGTGTGTGTTGACAAAGTCCTGATAAACAGGTTAAGACTGAGGCTTCTGCAAATAATTGAAGTATAAATTAATACTTCAAATGTGTTTCTGTGTGTGTGTGAGAGAGAGAGAGTAAATGTATAAGACTGACTAGTTTCAGAATTTGTGAAGAGGTGAGTTGCGAGATAGAAAAAGGAGAAAAAACATTAAACATTATTTTTTTCTTTCATGACACAAACATTGGTGCTACTTTAGTATGCGGTCTACTGTCCTGTTTCTACTTTAGTATGCGGTCTACTGTCCTGTTTCTACTTTAGTATGCGGTCTACTGTCCTGTTTCTACTTTAGTATGCGGTCTACCGTCCTGTTTCTACTTTAGTATGCGGTCTACCGTCCTGTTTCTACTTTAGTATGCGGTCTACCAGCTGCTTATACCTTAGTATGTCGTGGCTTATACCTTAGTATATTATACCTTATGTATGGCGGTCTACCGCGCTACTACACTATACTATGGGTTTAATGGTGAATAACAATTTATTTATTTATTAATCAATTTATTAATGAACAATAACATCAGCATCAACATCAGAACATAACAAGAGATATCACTCAAACTCAGCTTGCTGTTTAATTTGTTGTTCATATCCGTATAATGGAAGAATGCATTCCCTTGACGAACAGAACGTGTCGTTTGGCACCCTTTACGTGGACAGCGAAGTACAGGCTGAATTCTCCACACCTCTCACGCTTTCGTTTTTCTTGCATGATACTACCACATCGATGACACAGATCTGCTTGCTGCGGTGCATCCAGAAGATTATTACCACGAAGAAATGCAACTGCAGTTTTTCTGTCTGTAGAACACGTCGGTAAAATTCTTTCAGCTTCATTGTGGAGTGAAATACACGCAGGTGGAAGTTTGGGACTAAACTGAGGAGAGTCATCTTTGTTCACCTTATATAGGACAACTGTGATAACCTGACCTGTGTTAGCTACCTGACCAATGACCTGTGGACCATAAATTAATCTCTTCAGATGCAGGTGTAGGGGGCCAATTATGATAACCTGACCTATGTTAGCTACCTGACCAATGACCTGTGGACCATAAATTAATCTCTTCAGATGCAGGTGTAGGGGACCAATTATGATAACCTGACCTATGATCGACATGTAGAACAGTAACTAATCCCTTCAGATGCAGGGGTAGGGGACCTGTGGACCAGTGTAGGGGTAGATCACACCCCACACCACTGTAGACTGCGCTACTGCGGTAGACCGCATACTAAAGTAGCACCGAAACATTTGTCATTGATTTATCATTGGCTTTTGTTTAGACGTGATATTATTCAGGGTGACTATGACTGCCGGAAGGGCGGGTGGTGGGCGGCAGGGATGCCACTCCTTGGAATTTTCCCCAATATTTTGCGATTTGGGCCATGGTCTTGGGATATTTTTGTCTATCTTGGGATTTGGGGGGGGGGGGGGTGATTATTCAAGTATTGCTCCAATAGTTTATTTCAAGGTAAACTTGTGTACCGTATTTAGGGTTCACTTTCATTTATGCAATTTTACAGACCTTGGGATATTTGTGTATCTTGTGAATTTTTGGGGGGTAGTCTTGGGATTTCTGAAATGTAGAGTGGCAACCCTGGTGGGCGAGTGTTGTCCTATGGGTGGGTATACACGATATGATGCCCTCTGGAGAGTCTGGTGGTGGCAAGGTCGCGCGGCGGTGGAGTGAGGCTGGTCAGGTGGGCGGGAGCGCGGTGGTGCAAGGCCGAGACTCCCGCCACCCCAGCGCCTCTCAGGGTTAATTATGATCCTCGTCATACCCGGTGCTTCCTCGCGCAGGTGTTGGAAAGGCGGCTCACGCGATGCCTTTGTTGGAAACCTTCACCGTGAATCATGATGTGCGGGGGTGTTTTTCTAAAGCATTTGTTTACATTATAACTAAGATTCCGTGTTTATGTGTGTTTATATACGATTTTCTCACCCCACTCAAATCATTACACATTTTTATTTTTTGTCTGGTGAGTTTTTGTTAGTCATTCATAGTATTTCAGGTAATCTGTAGAGTTCAGGTCGTGACTTCCTCAATGTGGTAACAATAGCGATATTAGTGTTGATTTATGGGTGCATCAGTAAATTTCGGGTACTGACATCCACGTTGGGAGCTGTGGCTGGCTAGGAAAGGTGGCAGCTCGCTCGATATTCCTCCAGTGTTTAGTTACAGAGCTGCCACGGGAAGGGGAGGACGTACATATCTCTTCCTCCGCACACTCCTAGACAAACCCCACACCTATAAACATGAGTGAGTACGCTTCTTTGATAGACCTAAACGCACCATCATCACCTCGAGTACTCTATAAGCCTCACAAACTTGAACCTGTAATGAATACCGGAGATTTCAGTGCAGTGTAAAGGAGCGATCTTATTCCCAAATTAAGTTAAGCCAAGGTTCACTGGCGACCTGTGAACTTTGTAACGCAGGATAATCGCTACGTCGCTACTGATCAGCCTGTCCTTTTGCCATCGTGGTTGTTAGAGGCTGGAGGAGAAGCGAAGGATCCTGTCTATAGGTGAAGCCTGGGGCGTGGGTTTGGGAAAAGACAGACAGAGATGAGAGAGAGAGAGGAAGGGTACGTCATGTGTGTGTGTGTGTGGGGAGCGACCTCAGCGTAACCACAGCTCTTCACGTCACCACCGCTACCACAACCACTTCCATGCTCTCCTGCCGTTTCATATTTAAAAATCTCATAGTACAGCAGCTTTGTTTTGTTTTTACGATACCGGATACATATCTTACTAATTCATTTCCTTATCCTGGTTTTCTTTTCTTTCATTTTTATGACTTATTATCTGAATTATTACGTGTCATTCGTCTTTTTTTTCGTGTCTAAGAGTAGGGTTCCTATTTTTCGTTTAGTCTTGGTGGCGATTTTTGTTTATGAAGCTTAACTTAAAACGTGGTATTCCTGCGAAGCCATGACGCATCCAGGCTCCAGCAGGTAATGGTGGTGGTGGTGGTTGTGGTAGTGTGGGCGGGGGCAGGCGATGTGGCACGTCCGGGAGTCTCTCTCTCTCTCTCTCTCTCTCTCTCTCTCTCTCTCTCTCTCTCTCTCTCTCTCTCTCTTATACGAGGACAGGCAATAAGCTGTCTTTTTGTAACTTTTTATTTGCCCTAGACCAGTCTCCTATGATGTAAGGAAAACAAATAATCGAAACCCCTTAAAATCATGTGTTTTGATAAAGTTACCGTCCATTTTACTCTTATATTGCCATCTACCTCTTTTCGTATCTCTCTCTCTCTCTCTCTCTCTCTCTCTCTCTCTCTCTCTCTCTCTCTCTCTCTCTCTCTCTCTCTCTCTCCTCTCTCTCTCTCTCTCCTCTCTCTCCTCTCTCTCTCTCTCTCTCTCTCTCTCTCTCTCTGTGATAAGTAGCAGTTCTACCCTCAATATTGTATCAAGTTGTTTCTGATATTCCCGTGTAATGTCATAACTGCGTTGCGAGCGTGGGTGTTTTCCTATGCAAGTAGAGGAGCAGCTTCTCTTCAAATTACAAGGTTCTCCGCCAGCCAGCCTACGCCCACAGCCACTTAATTTGCTCATCGGGGCCAGTGTAACGTCCGTCTAGGTTTGCACTTGTTTATGTATTTAAGAGAAAAGAATCTTTCAATTGTCCTTACGTGTGGATGTAAGAATACGGGATTTATTGCTAGTCATCCACGGACCCTGCTTACCATGAAACTATAAAGGGTAGCTCCATGTTGTTTACACTGCTGAAGGAGGATTTGCCAAAAGAGGCGAGTGGTCAAGAGACTTTTTTCCAAGGCTGCGTAGAATTATGATACTAATTGGTAATTGTTCACTTTTTGTTTTGTTCTAATTAAATCAATATGTCATGCCAGCTCTGTTGTGATTGCAATAGGAGTACTGTAGGATTGCTCTAGTACTTTCCATGGCAGCTACAAGATCAAGTGAATAATTTTGACTGAGTAGAAATGGAACAAAATCATAGCAATTACCACGAGCAATCATGGTATGTGACTACGAATATGGGCAGGAGAGCGATCGACAGAGATATGACGCATTTTTACCATGTGGAGCAAGGTATTGAGGGGCAAGAAGGTAGTGATCGAGGGAGGAAGTGCGGAGTGGTAAGGTTCAACTTTTGATATGATGGACGTCAGTAAGTACTACAATGTGCGGTAATGATGATAATATACTAATAATAATATGTAAATATAGGTTCATCTCTAGTAACAGCAGAATTTTACCTCACTCCTTAACGCCCATTTCCACTTCATAACACGAAAGAGCGAGTCAAATCCATAGTCAGTTCAACACTCTTGTTCCTCAATATAGAATAATTATTTTCATTTTCCATGTGAAAAAGAATACGGCGCCACTTATTGCGAGTATTGTGAATATTATAATGCCCAGTCATAAGTTAGTCAAAGTCCCCGCGAGTGTAATGAAGTCATGTCACAGAAACCTTCAGGGAAAAAAACTTAGAAAAGGTCACCAGAAAATGCGTAAAACTCGACGTCTCCATCTCTCGTGTGTGCTTGAGAAGGAGAGCGATCGACAGAGATATGACGCATTTTTACCATGTGGAGCAAGGTCTAAAATAAGAGCAAAATATATAAGAAAATAAAGTATGTCGTTCGGGAAGATAAGATAAGATTTTCATCCCATCTAGACACTTTGCAAGTACCAACTACAAGGTTATTGACTATACAAAGCGCCGCCACGTCAGCACGAACTAGGCAGACTCGAACCGCTGACCGAATGCACAGGGACGCTGCACATTGCAAGCTCACGTCTCTACCAACCTTGCCATCCTGACGGGCTGTCGTTCGGGAAAGGATAACATTTAGACCAAAACTAGATTTGCAGGTTTTCAAAATGCTAGCGGGTATTGTGCTTTGACGGAAGAAAGGTTAGCAGGAGTGTGTGGTTTTGGGATACAGAAAAAAAACCCACTTGAAGGGATAGCAGGCTCAAAGGTGAAGAGATGTGTGAATGTTACAGTGTCAGGAAATTTGATGAAATGGCTTGAGAAATGGTAACAGGCTAGATTGAGTACGTGGGAAAAATCTTGTAAGTGAAGGAGTTGATGAAAGGTTGGCAGATGTGCGTTTAAGATAAATATCAGGAAGTGTGACAAGAAGAGAAAAGGTTACGAGGCTTAGTTGTGTAAGATTGGGGAGAAAAAAGCCTGCAAATGTAGGGTGTTGAGAAGCGTTTGTAAGAAATGCATGTTTCATAAGACTTCAATGTGTAGACGGTTCAAAAGGGTAATATTTATATGTTTCTGCAAGAGAGGATAAATCATGATTGTATAACAGCTTTGAAAATAAGTTCATTAACGAGTCTAGATGCCAAGTAGAGAGAGAGAGTGTTCAAAGATACAGAAAGTAAAACAAAAACTGGTTGAGCTGATAATGTACAAATATATACGAAGGGTCGGGAAGAAGTCTATGAGAAAAAAAGATGCAGGTTAAGCGGAAGAATAAATATAAACGAAGAGTGTAGGAGGTTGCGAAAAAAAACTTGACATATTTGGATCATGGTAATGGAAAAAATGGGCAGCAGGTTTAGAGGGAAAACATTGAGTAAGTGTTGGCGGCAGATGATGATTGTAGTTATTCCGGTATAGGTAAGGGAGGCAAATTTGAGTGTACGTGTGTGTGTGTGGGCGGACGACAGGTTGCCCGTTCGTACATACATACATACACACTTTATATTCTAGGACGAATAATTGGCCTTGAAGAACCAATGTCAGGTCCTTGGAAGTCTTAGAACCTCCGTTGGGAATAATTAGAATCATCAGGGAATTTCATGGATGTATTTTTGCCGCAGTTTGTTGATGCTGCTTATTGCTTACTTGGAGACAGATGACGGGTTGTTGTTGGTGTTGTATTCAAGTTTAATTACTGAGAAAAATGATGGAGTTTTTAATTAATTATTAAGGGGGATATGGAGGTGAATGTCTGTGCATGTATTGTGAATTGTAATGTGTAGTATAGTGTAAAATGGGGATCGTTGTGCAATATATTTGTGTGGTTGTGAAGGCGTTATTCAATGGCGAAATTAAGGATGAGTCAATGTATAGGGATATGATTATATGTACTACGAGTATAATATGATAATTAGTTCATAATTAATAGTTCATTCCAGCGACATCACTTTACCAGAAAAAAATAGCAAGTAGTAATTAAGTCATTCGCTTCATCCTCCTTCTGTTGTTGTTGTGCACCGACTCACCCGCGGTTCCTTGACTCACTAGAATATTTTGAAACTTGAACCACCACGCCCACCATCATTACACTCCCGGCAGAAGCACAACAGAGCGCCACAAAATATAACACATTACATAACAACACTCTGCCTCCACGCATTACAACACCCACACACGCACACAGTCGGCTTGTTGTCTTTGCCATGGAAAGTACAACTCGTACTTTCTACCTCTGTACCTCTACTCACAGGTAGTGGAAGTAGTTGCCAATAAGTCAGTTTACTATGATTGAGGTATGGAGAGAGAAGTTACCAAGACTAGGTAGGGGTCAAGGGAGGAAGATAAAACCGTACAGGCGCTATTGGCTCCAACGTAAAAAAAAGAAGAAAAGAAAAGACTCCAATCCCCTCCTCCTCCTCCTCCTCCTCCTTCCTCACCCCCTCCTCCCTCACTCTCCTCCTCCTCCTCACCCACCCCCTCTCGTGTCAGCTGTTCCACGACGTGTTCTGATTGCATCTCTCCTTGCTTGTCCATATGCGGTCAAAAGAGGTTAATTGTTATACTCGTTTGGTAACATTTGGAAGCATATATATAGGTTGTGCGGTGATCAAGGTTTTGTGCTCTAATTTTTGTTATTTTGAAAGAGACTGGATATGTATGTTAGTTTATTTACTGTTGTTGGGATATCTCTCTCTCTCTCTCTCTCTCTCTCTCTCTTCTCTCTCTCTCTCTCTCTCTCTCTCTCTCTTTCTCTCTCTCTCCCTGCATTTTACTCCTTGGCCTCGCCCCCATGCATTTGTGTAAAAAAGGGTGTGGCTTCAGAGGCCTATCGAGAGGAACGCCTGTGTTAAGATTTACCTAAGTGGTTCAAGGCTGACTGGTACACCTTGTTACACACACACACACACACACACACATGTACACACATGTACACCTTATCGCGTCAGATCTATCTCACGAAGGGAATCAGTAGAAAATCATATTAGTTTTTAGCTTTTCTTATATTTTCTGTTCACGAAGTAAGGTTGATGGGATTGACAGGCACTGAGATTGGCGAGGTGAGACGGAAGAGGAGATGAATGAGGCAAAGACGATCAAGGAGGCGGAGGAGGCGAAGGAGATGAAGAGAGGAGGAGATGAAGGAGGCGAAGGAGATGAAGAGAGGAGGAGGAGGTGAAGGAGGAGGAGGCAAAGGAGATGAAGGAGGAGAAGGCGGAGATGAAGGGGAGAAGGAGATGAAGGAGGAGGCGAAGGAGATAAAGAAGGAGGAGGGAAGGAGATGAAGAGAGGAGGGCGAAGGAGATGAAGGAGGCGAGGAGGTGAAGGAGGAGGAGGCAAAGGAGATGAAGGAGGAGGAGGCGGAGATGAAGAGAGGAGAAGGAGATGAAGGAGGAGGCGAAGGAGATGAAGGAGGAGGAGACGAAGGAAATGAAGGAGGAGGAGGCGAAGGAGATGAATAGAGGAGGAGGCAAAGGAGATGAAGGAGGAGGCGAAGGAGAAGGAGGAGGAGGCGAAGGAGATGAAGAAGGAGGGGAGGCGAAGGAGATGAATAGAGGAGGAGGCAAAGGAGATGAAAGAGGAGGAAGCGGAGGAGGAGACGACAGATGTGTGGTAAAGGAGGTCGTCAGGTCGTGTAGGGTCAGGTCGTGTAGGGTTGAGGTGAGGCAGAAATATGTGACGCAAGATAAATCTGAACCAAGTCACGTTTTGCTGTCATTCTCCTCCTTCCTCCTACCACCTGTTCATTACTTTATCACTGAATTGGCACACTTTTTACAGGTATCAATGCTAAATACACACACAGGAATACTTATGAACGAAGCAGGGATAGCAAAAAGGCAGCAAATATCATGGTGGGTCGGTAAAACGTTGATGGATGTCTAGCTAGTCTGGCATCTTGCAGCTTACTTAGGCCATCGTTTCCGCTCCTCTCTGCCTTTCTGCCCGCCTCGCAAGATCAACTCCCGCTAACTATAACTGTTCCGCCGCTACGCACACACATCCGTTCGTTCCCGACCGTAATGAAATAATGAACGCCTTGCCTCGTCCTCCCGATGGTTCGTGTGTTCATGATTTTTTCGACTTATTTCAATTCCCTATTTTTGGCATGTAGTCTACTCAGTTGTTTTCATTTTTGGGGTTTTTTCTAGTATTTTTCATGTATCTAAAATCTAAGTTGCAGAAAGATGAATTGATACCTTTTTCCTTCCTTAATCTCTCTCTCTCTCTCTCTCTCTCTCTCTCTCTCTTCTCTCTCTCCTCTCTCTCTCTCTCTCTCTCTCTCTCTCTCTCCTCTCTCTCTCTCCTCTCCTCTCTCTCTCCTTCTCTCATCTCTCTCTCTCTCTCCTCCTCTCCTCTCTCTCCTCTCCTCTCCTCCTCTCTCTCTCTCTCTCTCTCTCTCTCTCTCTCTCTCTCTCTCTCTCTCTCTCTCTCTCTCTCTCTCTCTCTCTCTCTCTCTCTCTCTCTCTCTCTCTCTCTCTCTCTCTACCCAAAAAATTAAAACAATTGAGTAGACAGGCAAAAAATAGGGAATTGAAATAAGTCGAAAAAATCATGAACACACGAACCATCGGGAGTGCGAGGCAAGGCGTTCATTATTTCCTTCCCACCCCTTCTCTCTCTCTCTCTCTCTCTCTTCTCTCTCTCTCTCCTCTCTCTCTCTCTCTCTCTCTCGTCTCTCTCTCTCTTTTTCTCGCATCACCCGTCAGGGTGGCAAGGTTGGTAGAGACGTGAGTTCGCAATGTGCAGCGTCCCTGTGCATTCGGTCAGCGGTTCGAGTCCGCCTAGTTCGTGCTGACGTGGCGGCGCTTTGTATAGCCAATAACCTTGTAGTTGGTACTTGCAAAGTGTCTAGATAGGATGAAAATCTTATCTTATCTCTTCTCTGCATCAACGTAACATAGAGGCTCTCTCTCTCTCTCTCGCTCTCTCTCTCTCTCTCTCTCTCTCTCCCCTCTCCTCTCTCTCGTCCATCTCCTCTCTCTCCTCTCTCTCTCTCTCCTCTCTCTCTCTCCTCTCTCTCTCTCTCTCCTCTCTCTCTCTCTCCTCTCTCTCTCTCCTCTCCTCTCTCTCGTCTCTCTCTCTCTCTCTGCATCAACGTAACAAAGAGGCTCTCTCTCTCTCTCTCTCTCTCTCTCTCTCCTCTCTCTCTCTCATCTTCTCTCCTCTCCTCTCTCTCTCTCTCTCGTCTCTCTCTCTCTTCCTCTCTCTCCTCCTCTCTCTCTCTCTCTCTCTCTCTCTCTCTCTCTGCATCAACGTAACATAGAGGCGCGTCAAAGGCAGTAGGGGGAGTGGCATAGCGATAATTAACACGTTGAAGTGCGTGAGGCAGTTAATAAGGGCGCGCCGACAAGGGAAGGGCACTGTGGTGTGACGCCCCTAGGTGATGATGGAGGAGGAGGGGGCGTTGAAGGGGAGAGAGATGGAGCGAAGAAAAACATGGGGAGGGGAAGGTAAACAGCTGAGCAGGGTTGGGGAAGCGAGGTTAAAGGTTACTAGGGGAGGTGTTGGTGTGGGTGGTAGTTCAGGGTGACGGGGGAAGGTGAGGGGGCTAATATGTATAACGTGACTGGGTCTGGATTCAAGTATTTTTCACCTTTGTACTGTTTCTATAGGTCAGAACGAGTGTGAAAGTAACAATGAAATGTTGTGCAGATAATACATTTTTCTTAGGTTCGGTTAGGAATTGGTTAGTTTGAGGGTTAGGTTAGGTTAGTTTGATGGTTTGATTATGTTATTATTTCATGCTTTTGCAAATGGAGTGTTTATTTCCAGTGAAAACGTCTATAAAGTGTGTTTCTTAAGATTTGTCATCAGTTTCTCGAATTGCAAAAAAACCACTTTTTATGTTTGCACATAATTTTTTTTTTTTTTGATTTGGTAAAGCATCAAATATTGAACAAAAAAATCGAATTTGTCTGAAAATCTAGTACCAGTCACATTGTAATTTTTTGACCGGTGTGGGTGGTAGAACACGGACAGGGAAGCAGGGGTAAAGGTTAGTAGGTATGTGTGGGTGACGGGGGAAGGTGAAGAAGACTCGTAGGCGGCGGTGTTGAAGGTGACGATAGAGTAGATGAAAATAAGAACATACGAAAATGAGGAAGCTACAAGAGGCTGTGAAACCTACACGTGGTAGTTCCTGTTACTTTACCTGCATCCACCTTTCATCCCCATCCATGAAATTGTCTAACCTTCTTTTAAAACTCCCTATGAAGCAAGGTGGTTAAGTCCTCCCCATAGGCCAGTGGCAGGCAGGTCATCGGCCCTTCGTCGCTCTCTCCTGAGGGGGCCGGCGGCGGGATGGGAAAACTGAACCCTCCTTCCCTCCCTTCCCATCCCTTCCCAGCACAGTTACTGAAGTGAAAGTTATCCCGACGAAACTAACGTGGTTTTAACTTGTATTCTCTAATTCCTGTGGACATTTGCCTGCATTTGCAAATACTGTACCAACTTCTATTTACCTCATTGCTGTGGGTGCAATACGTGGGCTCGGCCTGGGAACTTTCACTAATGTCCCGGAATGAGTGAGATTGCGAAAATATCAGGGATGGTTTTTTTTTCTCGTTTATATGCGTGGATGTATTTAATTTATTGATACTTAACTGTCATTTTCATGGAGGTGGACAACTGGTTTATCCTTTCACATGACATTACAATCACTGTCTCTTTTGGGTCTGCGATTGTAACCCGTTTATATGATTTCCCACACGACACAGGGAGGCTGAAGGGGGTGGGGCAGAGGGAGAGGCGAGGTAGCGTTGCCAACTAGTCGGTATCAAGCACATAATACGCTCCGCTCAGTGCCTTCAATGCGATTCTTATTACGCTCTACCACTCGGTTTTATTTTTATACATGATTATATGCAGACTTAGCTTATTGTTGTACTTAGTTATCTACTGAATTAGGATATGTTTAAGGGTTAGATGATAGTATGGTAGTACACACCTGTGTTATGGGTAGTGTAGCGTGTAGGTGTACTGGTAAAGCGAAACATTATTCTCGTGACACGCATCTATTACTTCCTTTTAACATTATATATCGATACGGGAGTTGACTGCATTGAATCTGGTAGTGTTGAATAATCCTTTGTTGTGCGTGCCTGTCTATATTAACATCAATTAAGACTATCAACCGACTTTCATTTATTACATATTATTCCATCTATATGAAATTACATGTACACATATTTACCTATCACATGTTTTCTGTAGTATTTTTTTTTTTTTTTTTTTTTTTTTTTTTTTTTTTTTTTTTTTTTTTTTTTTTTTTTTTTTTTTTTAAATTATTATTTTATATACACGCGATGTTTTTATACCTCTGGATAGCTTGGAGAATATGAGTGTATTAGTGACAATGTTTCCAGTTGAATTATTACCGTACACCTTATTACCCGTGGCTTTCCATCAGTATGAGGTTTACTACTTCCCCGTTCATCCCCACCGCAGAGTATAAACCATCACTTTGTTATTTATTGGCTGAACACCGCTTTCCCGCAATGAGCTGAGAGAGAGAGAGAGAGAGAGAGAAGAGCTGAGAGAGAGAGAGAGAGAGAGAGAAATGAGCTGAGAGAGAGAGAGAGAGAGAGAGCAATGAGCTGAGAGAGAGAGAGAGAGAGAGAGAGAGAGAAATAAAAGAGAGAGAGAGGGTTAGATGATAAAACCTCATTTGAAGTAGCGAAAGAAGCATGAAAACTAAATATTACCAATGAAAAAGAACTTAACCCGTCGAGAGGGGTAAAAAACAACACATATAAAAAAAATTGTCGTGAAAGAAAGATAATAAGAAAGATAGGAAATTTATTTACCTTATAACATTTGTATTGATATATTTTTCCATCCGAATCGTGTACTGAAAAATTCTGGAAAACTGTATGCAATTTATCTATATTTTTGAAACGATATAGGACGAAAACAGTTAAGGAAAAGAAGAGGGTTCAAATACATTCCATTATATTGTCTTTCTCTTTCTCTCTGATTACATAGAATAAGACAGAACAAATTATATACACTCATATACCTTTCTGTCCATATATTCAATTTTTATCGAAACGTGGCATCTGCAAATTGTATGTTAAATCTCATCAAAGCATCCAATTTAGATTCATTTTGACCAAGACTGAAAAGAAAACTCAGAACCCGAGTCTCCGTTAGACCTTCACGGCTCCTTACATAGACATAAAAAAGCGAAGGAGGAAAGGAGGTGAAGGAAAACAGTTAGCCGTGAAGTGATAAGTTATAGGGAGGAAAACGAGTTAGGAAGGAGGGAAGGAGGGAGGTAGAAACACGTCAGTAAGGAAGGTGGAAATGGAACAAAGGCTGTGTTAAAATGGAAGTAAATGAAAGAAAACTCAACAAGACTAATTAACGAGAACATTGAGAGAGAGAGAGAGAGAGAGAAGGAAAGAGAGAGAGAGAGAGAGAGAAGGAAAGATAGAGAGCGAAAGAAGGAAAGAGAAAGAAGGAGAGAAAGAGAAAGAAGGAGAGAGAGAGAGAGAGAGAGAGAGAGAGAGAGAGAAAGGAAAGATAGAGAGCGAAAGAAGGAAAGAGAAAGAGAAAAAAGGAGAGAAAGAAGGAGAGAGAGAGAGAGAGAGAGAGAGAGAGAGAGAAGGAAAGAGAGAGAGAGATAGAAGGACAGAAAGAAGGAAAGAGAAAAAAGGAAAAAGAGAGAGAGAGAGAAAGAGAGAGACGTGCATACACACATGACAGGTGCGCACGGCTCCTCCTCCTCTTCAGTGGCTACAAACCGTATTTTTGTTTTGTATTTTCGCATTTTATCTTTTTTTTTCCGTCGAAGCTGCGTTGCTCTCGTGTTTTAATTAACTCAAATCGTTTCGGTCGCTCGTACTGCATGGCTGCCACGGACCGACAGTTCATAGTTTATGGGTCACTCCGCGGACAACGATTTGAGGCACACTGGTACAGGACATCTCTAAAGATAAAACCGCAACCGCAAAGAACAAGATAGGAAGATAGGGTCACAGAGCGGCTGACGTTAAAAAAGAGTATGGCAAGGAAGCACTAAAATAATAGAGAGATATGGACAGAAAAAACCGAAAGAAATATTTGTCTACTATAGAGTATTTTTTTTAACGAGGTGAAAAATCCTGACCCCTTGCTGCTTACAGACTGATATTTGATGCCAGGAAAAGGGAATACTACAGTTCTTCTTAATTTCAGCTGTATTTTATCATAGTTAACCATATTATGAGGTAAACATAAGCGTAATTTTAAGCATGAGACCTTAAAATAGAATGGAATTTTTGCCTCGTTAAAAAAAATAGACTATAGTGATTACTGCCGGCCAATGATGACGACACTAGTGATGATGATAAATGATAGTAATAATCATGATAAAAAATAATGTTCGTATTCGTGTTGACGTCTCGTGGAAGCAACACAGGTATGGGTAACTGAGGATATTAAGTGTTTAGTATATCTGAATTATATGTTATACTGAAAATAAATAAGGCAGTGTAATATACGGGTTTCGTATTATATGTTTTCCTTTTTTCCCCACAGCTCACTCAGGGGTGGTCTTCCTCCTCGCCATAGTAAGTATTAATGGATTTTTAACTCTAGTAATTTAACTGATTTTTGTTGTATTTGTTCCCTCGATATCTCCCTCATTTCTCCCTCATTTGTCTCATATATTCAGTTACCTGTATTTTTTTAGTCTCTCCGTCTTTCCTCCTATTCATGCTAAAATATGTGTGTGTGTGTGTAATTCACCCACGGCCTTGATCATGTGCGTAAAGAGGAGCTATAAGAACATATAGAATTTACCATCAAGTAATGTCTTTAGAATTATAGCTTGAGGACCTTCGACATTTTGTTTATTTCTGCATCTTTTTTCTTCTTCCTTCCTGTCCACCTTTGCTGCCTTGCCTTCAACATTCTTTGCTCTTCGAACTACTTGCCATTTGCACTCTCACCTTACTTATTGTGTCTCATTGCCAAATTCTCTCTCTCTCTCTCTCTCTCTCTCTCTCTCTCTCTCTCTCTCTCTCTCTCTTCTCTCCTCTCTCTCCCTCTCTCTCTCTCTCTCTCTCTCTCCCTCTCCTCTCTCTCTCTCTCTCTCTCTCTCTCTCTCTCTCTCTCTCTCTCTCTCTCTCTCTCTCTCTCTCTCTCTCTCTCTCTCTCTCTCTCTCTCTCTCTCTCTCTCTCTCTCTGTGGGTTCTTCCTCCCATGTAGGCTGGAGGAAGCTGTCTCAATTACCTCCTCCTATTATCTTCCTCCTTCCTCCCTCTCGCCCCTTGCAGTAGTGTCGCCCCCGTCCTTGAATGAGAGGGGGGAGTGGGATGCAGGGAGGGGGGGCTGAGAGGGGGGAGTGGGATGCAGGGAGGGGGGGCTGAGAGGGAGGAGTGGGATGGAGGGCTGAGAGGGAGGAGTGGGAGGGGATCTTGCAGCCAGTTTAGAAGGTCATCAGTCGTCTTCCTTGTTTTTGTGTACATATCCCGTTTATGTGTGTGTGCTTGTGTGTGTGTGTGTGTGTGTGTGTGTGTATCATTGTTATCAGTAAGGCTTATGCTTGTCTTGTATACCGAAGTTGATTGATGATTCACTACATTAATATTCATGTGTGTGTGTGTGTTCGGGTATTTGCTGTTTCTTTTTCCTTCTTGATATTTTAGTTGTGAGTAAAAAGCGATTAGGTTTTCAATGAGTACAATGACGAGGTTTTCTCATCATTATATTATTTTTTCTCTCTCTCTCTCTCTCTCTCTCTCTCTCTCTCCTCCTTCTCTCTCTCTCTCTCTCTCTCTCTCTCTCTCTCTCTCTCCCTCTCTCTCTCTCTCCTCTCTCTCTCTCTCCTCTCTCTCTCTCTCTCTCTCTCTCTCTCTCTCTCTCTCTCTCTCATCTTCTCTCTCTCTTCTATCTTCTTCTCTTCTATCTATCTATCTATCTATCTATCTATCTATCTATCTATCTATCTATCTATCTGATCTATCTATCTATCTATCTATCTATCTATTCTGTATCTAGCTTCTATCTATCATCTATCTTATCTCTACGTCTATCTATCTATCTATCTATCTGTATATCTATCTATCTATCTATCTATCTATCTATATATCGTCTATCTCTCTATCTATCTGGTAATGATACAAATGCACTGATCTGCTTTCACTGTTCTCTTTAACCATTTAAATATCCCTGCCTCACCCCGCCCACAACCCACGCCCCTTCTTCCTTCGCAATCACTCACGCCCACTCTCTTCCATTTCCCCTTTCTCTAACCTTAACATTACTTTCCCTTGCTTTTCTCTTTTTTCTCTACACCCAATGCTAACACACACACACACACACACACACACACACACACACACACACACACACACACACACAACACACACACACACTAGTTATTGTAGTACACCCACTTCCAAACTCTTCGAAATATCTTTGTATGTAAATTTTTCCGTCTCCATCTCCAACGCTATTATTACTTTCACTCATCCTCGGAGGGTTTTCAGCACTCCGCCCACCAAAATCCTCCTCCGTACCGCCACGCCCACGCTGCTTTCACCCTTAATACGTCTCCTCTCAAATGTATGACTGTGTGTCTGAGGGTTGTTTAGTGTAGGTGGGGTTAGTTGGTTTCCTGTTTCGGTGACGTAGGAAAACTCTTATGGTGTAACTCTATGATATGCAAATTATTTTCTTAGATAGAGTTTGACATTTATTTGAAGTGTTTTTTTTGTATTCTATTTAGCTTCACTTTCATGCTCGACTTTTTTCTTTGGTGTTTACTTTTATTTATCGATTGATCTATTTATGTAATTATTTATCCATTTTATTTATTTATTTATGCATTGATTTGTTGGTACACACAGATTCTCTCTCTCTCTCTCTCTCTCTCTCTCTCTCTCCTCTCTCTCTCTCTCTCCTCTCTCTCTCTCTCTCTCTCTCTCTCTCTCTCTCTCTCTCTCTCTCTCTCTCTCTCTCTCTCTCTCTCTCTCTCTCTCTCTCTCTCTCTCTCTCTCTCTTTCTTAGACGTACAATTTCACACAAACATTTTTTTTCGACATGCTTTCGCTATTCATAATATAATCACCATTTTCATCTTTTCTCTCTCTCTCTCTCTCTCTCTCTCTCTCTCTCTCTCTCTCTCTCTCTCTTCTCTCTCTCTCTCTCTCTCTCTCTCTCTCTCTCTCTCTCTCTCTCTCTCTCCTCCTCTCTCTCTCTCCTCTCTCCCCCCCCCCCCCCCCCCCCCCCCCATGAACTCAATACTTGGTGTAGCCTTTCCTTATCATTATCAACCTCCTTGCCATGTATGTACAGTATTTGTACACTCTTTAGACTTCAACCTCGTACAACATACAAGTGACAACCCACCATGTTATACTACCAAAACCTTCTTCAACCAAATAGTCTTTCCATCAATGAACTATTTATTGATCCCTTTCTCGTGGTCGGCATCTTAATCTTACATTGTTTTTTTTTCTCCCTCAGGCGGGCACGGCGGTTGCAGGGGACATGATGAGAAAATCCATCGTATTTGACAAAGCGACGCCTGACGTGTTCTACTGCCCCATCGACAAACCCACGTCCTTCGAGAAGATGTTGGTGCACTCCAGGCCCCTCAAGAAACTGTGTGAATTTGACAGCAAAGGGGTGAGTGAGCGAGATAGGCGGCGGCGGCGACAGTGAGCAGAGGACGAAGCTTGTTTTTTTTTTGTTTTTCTAAAGGTTTGAGCCTATAGCGCATGTAGGCTATATCAATTCCGTATATAGTAATGCCTTTAGTCTATATTATCATCCTTCCTTAGGTTTCTTATCTTCTATTTTGTTTAAGTTTACTCTATTGATGTTTTGTTTTGTTTCGAGTGTGATTATGGTAGATTTGTTTTGCGATGATTATATTTGTTTTGCGACGATTATATTTGTTTTGCGATGATTATATTTGTTTTGCGACGATTATATTTGTTTTGCGATGATTATATTTGTTTTGCGATGATTATATTTGTTTTGCGATGATTATATTTGTTTTGCGATGATTATATTTGTTTTGCGATGATTCGGGTTGTGTTGCGTCAAGTTTAGTTACCTTGTGATTGTTATAGACGGGGTTTTAAGCGCTGTCTCCCTATTGTAAGTAAGTGCAAAATAGGAGGTGTTATTAATTGGTTGAAATACAGGCTTGTTTAGGTGGACTGTGTTATGTTTTGATTTTGAGCTTAGAGACCTTGATGGTTAGGTTAGATTAAGTAATGTTCATGTTTGCCATGTGTTGATTAGACGGTAAGTCATGTAAATTTGTTGTTTTTTCTCCTTCCTTTCTACTTTTGTTTCTCCTTTAAACTCCATAGTATTAAGAATATATGTAAATAGTTATGAACCTGCAATTTGAAGTTATGATATTGAAAATGGTGTATAACTAGGATGGGTTCTGATAATAGAGAGAGATGTTTTAAGTATATATATGAAACTAGTCTGTTTTTTTTAACGAGGCAAAAAATCCTGACCCCATGCTGCTTACTGACCGATATTTGATGCCAGGAGAAAGGAATACTACGCTTCTTCTAAATTTCAGCTGTATTTTATCATAGTTAACCATATTATCAGGTAAACAGAGGCATCAATTTCAGCATGAGACCTTAAGATAGCATGGAATTTTTGCCTTGTTAAAAAAAATAGACTATAGTTAGTGGGTTTTTTTTCATCGTAATCATTCTTCTTTTTCTTCTTCCGCCTCCTCTGTCTCATGATGTCGCTGAAAATGGTGGATAACTAAGACAGGTTATGATAAAAAAAGAGATGTTTGAAGTTATACATATGAAACTGGTTAGTGGGTTTTTTTCATCGTAATAATTCTCCTCCTCCTCCTAATCTTCATCGTCCTCCTCCTCCTATTCTTCATCGTCCTCCTCCTCCTAATCTTCATCGTCCTCCTCCTCCTATTCTTCATCGTCCTCCTCCTAATCTTCATCGTCCTCCTCCTCCTCCTATTCTTCATCGTCCTCCTCCTCCTAATCTTCATCGTCCTCCTCCTCCCCCCGCAGCTTCCCGAGGACTATAAGAGTGACTGTTACAACGACGTGGACGAGAGCGAGTACGCGTGCAAGGAGAAGAAGAGGATCATGGTGAGGCCAGAGGGAGGCGCGGACACAAAGACTATTTCCAATCACCTTACAGATCATATCGCATAAAATTCACTTCATAATCATTACGCGCATTGTGTTTTCTGTGTCACTGATTTTTTTTTATCATGCTGCATATATGTTTGTTTTTGCTTGTTTTGTGTGTTTTGGAATGGCTTTTATTGTTTTGTTTTTGTGTGTGTTTTGTTTTGTTTTTGTGTGTCTTGTGTTTGGCTTAAGAGTAGGGTCAAGAGGTCCATTTTTATGTTGGTTAGCAAGGGCAACACAGGTGCTTTTTTCCACGAGACAAATATTCATACCCTACAAAAATATATGAAATAATAATGAAAAAAAGAAAGAAAAAAGTAACAAACCACCACGCACAGGTCCTGGTAAATCAACACACACACACACACACACACACACACACACACACACACACACACACACACACACACACACACCATTGGTACCGACTAACTACACAGAAAACCTACATGTATTCGTTGTGACAGCAGAGCCATTAACAGCTTCTTCAACAGTAAGAGTGAAAAGTGTCAGTTGTCCTCCACACCACACGTACTTCAACCTTTGGCGTCCTGTGGGGAATGGATGACATCTTGACCTGACCTGTGCGTGACCTGGGAGGTTCTGACGCACATCATTGACCCTCGGTGAACTAATATTACAGATACGCCAGGAGACCCAAGAGATAGAGAGGGAGATGCTGCAAACGACGACAAGCGCTCCTAACAACCGGGTGTAAGGCTCACTAACTACCCCGGACCCCGCCCACCCACCTACCTACCCCACCAACGGACACAGGTTAACTCCCGCCCTTCAGTACACCAGGAAGCACTCAGTAACTCGCCAAGGAGTGTAACAGGTTCCTTGCGGGCTCAAGGATTAGTGGCAACACTGGGAATAAATATCAAGCATCACGTGTTCCTCTTCACTTGTTTTGATTGTGTATATTTTGTAAATAGTATACTTTTCATCTTCTCTTTACTTGTTCTATTTACTTAGAAGAGTTTTGGGTATCATTTTACTTTAAGACCAAAATTCCCTACACAATTGGGAGTATGGTTTCTGTTTATCTAATTGGATTCTGGTAAAATTCTGTCGCAAATCAATATTTTTGGAGATATGATTTTTTTTTTTACAGGGAGGAGAGAGACGAGTGTTTACGTGCGCCTCACTCTTCTTCTTGTGACCTGCATCGCCTCTGATTTTCCATTGGCGTGGACAATTTTTATTGAGGATTTGGCTGCAGCTAGGAGGTTAAAACCGGGTTTTAAGGGGAGGCTCAAGGGTGGCCATGTAGAGAAAATAGAAGGAAAAAAGATCGGTTTATGCTTGATATAGGTTGCTAAGCCAGTACTGCGTCCACCCTTGTCGCATTGGTAGCTGTACGACGTAATTTAAATGGCTTTCCAACTCTTTAAATGCCCCACGCGCCTGGCGTATTGAAATAGCGAAATTTTAACATGCGTATTCTCAAAACTGCTTTTCACACTTCAAAGTTATATAGCTAACTGAGGAAGTAAGAGGTATTTTAATGGTGTAAGCGACATTTTGAGCAAAAATAAGTCACCTAGAAGTAGTGTTAGCCGATTTTTGAAACATTATATTTTTCATAATTGATATACGTACGTATATGTGAAATTTTTTAGTTGATTTTTGAAAAATTCATAGAGGCTGAAATAGAAAATGTATAGAAAAGTCGGCTAACGGAAATTGTTCTAAAATGAATCTAGATTATACATACTTGATTTGAAAGAAAACGGAGCACGGGTAACTGATCTAGGACTTAATAAAAACTAAAAACAAATGTTTTGGTCATAACTTCGACATTTTTAGGATATATTGACAAAAATTTGCTCGAATCTATCTTTTTATAATGTGCATACGTCATCCAGGGTTCATTGAAATTGAACGGTAAATAAGGAACCCCTTGAGCCTCCCCTTAACTTAGTTTAATGAATCAAAACGTGGGGGTTAATTTAAGTTCGTAAGCTCGTAAATTTTCATATCTTATTATATGAATGCTATATATTCTCCTCACTAAAAACATTATATCTCCGAAAGTAGTGATTTGCGACAGAAACTGAGAGGAAGTTTCTCAGAACCCATTTAGGTGAACAGAAACCATACTCCCAATTGTGTATAGAATTATGGTCCTACAGTCAAGATTTACCAAGTTTTATTGTTATTCAGATCAAGAACTCAGATCTGGAGTTAAGTTTTGGACACCATGTCTAAGTCAGTGATGCTTGGTGGGCTTCGCTTCCATAGGGCCATTGCCGTCTGATACCCCGTAGTGGGTGTTGAGCAGTACTTGCGACGATGTTCAGTGTGTTCGAAGCACTTTGCATCGTTACAACACTTGCATCACTGTATATGCCTACAGTTTTTCAGGGATGAGGGAATTTTGACAGTTTGACATAAATGTTATTTATATATAAACCTGTAAATATTCTATGAGGGGACATCTATGAAATTTCAGCAGGCATATTCATCATGCAAGTGATTAGTTGCTTGGCCATGGGCTGGTATACATTACTATTGCTAGTTAGTATTTTGCAACAGTACATTCTACGCTAACGCTGCTCATTGGAGAACCTAGTCCACTCAAAGATTATTCTGGTTAGTGGATACAGTTCTCATGGGATTGAATGGTATACACTATTTGAAAGGCCGCTATGCGATAGTGTCACTACTGAGGCTGGAGAGTAGCAAAGGGAATTCTGGGGAAAATATGTAGAGGAATGCTAGTTAGCCTTCCTTGTGACCCCTTGCATGACGCTTAAGTTCATGTATCAGTTAATTTACATAGGTGTTAGTCAAGCCTCTCCACCCTCTGTTTTGTGGCTGGGAACTGTACACGTCAGGTGGCTTGGTACACACTGGCACACACACTGGGACAAGAGAACACCCAAGTGCCTCTCGGTATGCCTGTCATGATAAGTCCGCTGACCAGCCTTTCCCCTCCAGATGCGCCTTCGACCTCCCGGCAGCGACAAACTTGAGATGATACGCCGCCGACGCTCCTGCTTCATTAGACCACCGTCACCAACAGAAATCCGGATGTGTGTATGTGTGTGTGTGTGTGTGTGTTTGTTTGTTTGTTTGTTTGTATAGTGAAAGCCATTATAAAAGTGTTATATGTAATTAGAATGTGCAATATACTACCACAATCCAAGATCAACATGACATGAAGCAGAAAAACAGACGGCGTTGCGGCATGCCAGCCATCACTATGCTGCATGCTTGCAATCGACCAGCAGCAACACAGCCGGGAAAGAGGCGCCCATTCGTGTCCGGTATACTCGGGGTTTGGAAAGGTAAACGTTACATCTCAAGAGGACCTTCAATTTCACTCAAGATCCGACTATTCTACCTTCCATCAGGATTTAATTACCTCTGACTAACACAGTAACAGCCACTCATCCCCCATCTGACCAGCGGGTGACGCAGTACCGCCAGCCACCCTGATGTTCACACTCCCCTGTGTAATTACTCGTCTTCACAGCACTAACACATTAATTTATCTTGTACATAACACAACAGTTTTCATGGCTGTATGAATAACCGAGGAACAGCGGGGCGTGTGCTGTGGTTGGTGGGAGGAGGACCTGAGGGGCCGCTCGTCAGTCTTGGTCAGATGGTGATGCAGTTTGCTAGGCTCAGAGCAACTGGGCTCACGCGACGGCCACCGTGTCCACCTGACCCCCCACTCAGCTCTAGACCCCTCCCAAGCCCCCGCAAGACCTCATGGCTGCCGCCGTCCTCATCCCCTGCCCTCCCACTTCTGACGCTGTGAACTATCAAAGGGTAACACGGACAACGATGCTTCAAGGGCCGCTGGTTACATGCTTCTTGTTTCCAAAATAAAGATATACTCATTACATGAAGGAGTCTTTTACCCTAGCAAGACAGGATTAACTAAAAATGAGAACACCGCGAGGACAAGTACCTTGCCTCGCCTTACGAAAAACCCTCAACAAGTGTCAGCAAGTGGTGCCGTCGGCCATAAAATGAATTAAAATTTGTCCTCTTTCTTTAGATTGATATTGATTATCCAAAATACTTGTGAAACATAATATGACGTGCTCGGCAACCGTGAACAAAAGGTGATTTATATGGTGCATGTAAGCGTTGGCCAAGTTGAACACGGTTGATGGGATGTGCTTCTTTAATGGCATGGCATGGCTTCTTAAGTCTCACTGTGCTACGTGGACTGTGATTCCTGGAACATGAATTACATTCACTCACTCGCTTTTCTTTAGGCCAAAAAACAGGATACTCGATGTAAAATTTATCCATGAAGTGGACAATGCATTTGCATTTACTAGCATGGTAGGAGAGCATTGGACAGGTCTCCGTGGGCGGGAGGCCAGCACTCAGACACTGCAGAGCTGAGAGAGAAAATATGGAAGAGCTTTTAGCACCAAAGATCCCTTTTACATAGTGTACAGCCTGATGGGTGATACAATATGGCCTAGAGAACCAGTTTGCACAGCCGTCTAGCAGCAAAGCCCGGTGCAGAGGCCTGTTTATGGGTTGCAGTTTGGAAGAAGCAGGGTGGTCGCGAGGCACAATGATGTATTGGAGAAGTGGTTTGACAAGGGAAAGTAAATAAACCAACGGCGTACATCTCGCCCATAAGAAAGGAAAACATTCTTTTCGCACTACTTTTCCTTTTGTCACAAAATTGTCTTGGAACTTACTGTAGGAAACCCAATAAATTTATTCATTTGGGACTCGGTTGTTTTAATCACGATCCTGAGCATGGTCATATTTGTGGTCTTGTCCAAGTATATACAGTATGGTGGTTAGTGCGCCCTGCTCCCAACCAAGAGGTCCGTTAGGTCTGAGAGGACGCGGTTTCGAATCCCTAGCCAGGCGGAAACATTTAGGTTTGCCTCGTTTCACGCTGTAGTTCCTCCTCTCCTGGCGGAAAGTAGATGCGGGATGTAGGCCGAGGAGTGGTGCCCTCGAAACCCCAGCATGGGCTTGGGGCGGTAATCCTTCACTCCTGTATGTGGTGTGGATGTAGTGTGTGTGTGTGTGTATCTATGTACACTGTGTATGTGTGTGTGTGTGTGTGTGTGTGTATACTCGTAAATGTATATCACATAATATTCAGATGTTAATTGAGATGTTTCGTTCACGCGGGGATGGTGATAAGTGACGTAATTGTTGCGTGACCCATTATAATTATCAGCGTGTACCGGAGCCTCAAGTCAAGCACTGGTTGGCGCAAGGTGTCGTGCGCCACGTTGCCTGGCTTCATCCTCCTTGAAGTTATGTCGTTGCGAGGCGACGCACCGGAAATAGGTTCATGTAGGAAGGAAGTGGTGAAATAATAAGTACGCGACTCAATCTATACCCCGTCTGATTTTGCTATTATGGTAAAACATATTAAGACGCCCACGTGTTCAGGAAATAGAGCAAGTAATAAAGGACACGCCATCAAGGGGGTTCACTAGGGAATTTTGAAAAAAAAGAAAGAGAAGAGAAAGGAGTTAATAAAATATATATATATATATATATATATATATATATATATATATATATATATATATATATATATATATATATATATATATATATATATATATATATATATATATATATATATATATATATATATATATATATATATATATATATATATATATATATAATATATATATTATATATATATATATATATATATATAACAACATTTGATTATAGCCTATATTTTGCAACCTTGGTCTGTCTCCATTTGGGGACATACAAGAAAAAAAAGGCCACTTTGATACATGTTGCCGTTGTCCCCTTCCTTGAGGGAACAGGCGCACCAAGGCCTGGCGCCGCGTGAGGCCGCCTGGGTGTGGCTGGCGTGTGCGAGGTGTGGCCCCGACCGCACCCGCCGCCCTGACGCGGTAAGTACTGTACATACGTATTCACTACTGCCGGGAACTGTTCTTGTGAAAACAAACTTTCTCTCGTCCACAGGGGTGTCTGGCGGAGTGGATGAAGTCCTTCCTGTTTTGCTGTCCTGCCTCTCGACGCCTGCAGATCAAGGCTGTCAAACAGGGGAAGACGCATCTCTGCTCGGATTTTTATTCACGGCGGTGACCTGGTGGCGTGTGTCGAGGAGAGCAGGATGGGATGGAAGACTGGCTGCGAGGGAGCAAATCATTTATTGCCCACAACTACACTAAATACACGCTAAACCTAGCATGAAGGTTCTGCTTTTTGACGTTTTGCACATGTGCACATGTGCCCTGCATATGTGGGACATTTTTTAGAGCTGCATCCTTGCTGCCCGAATCTAAGCACGTGTCTACCTGCATGTCTGGTGAGCACCCTACCGCTGCTCACCAGATTAACCTAATTATTGCTAAGAAAAAGTACGTAAATCTCCCCAGGGTGAAGAAAGCGACGGGACAGTTGGTACAGTATTGATTACTACAACTATTGCTAAGCTAAGGTGTATTGCAGAACTTCAGTGGTGGAAAACACGCACAAATATGCTTAACATAACTGGAATAAAAATGAAACATTGTATACTCCTATGACGGGTGTGAAGTGATGCAGGAGTCTCATGCCCCACCGCGGGTCTTGTGCCTCTTCCTTCCTCGACTCCTCAAGTTATAGTCGTCATCGTCGTCATACTCATCATCGGAGTCCTGTAACGATATCCAAAGACCAGCTCGAGCGATAAAACAACCAATGGTGAGACAGGCAAGTACTACCCATCATTAGTATGCGATTGTATATCAATTATTCCTGCCAACATAACCTTACTATAGGTGCCGCACGTTAAACTGGTGAAAATAGGGCCACTCAACTCATTCTCCCCTTCCGAACACACGGGATTGTCTGAGGTGTTGGTTGTTGGGGCTTTAGGGCGGAACTTGGAGTAAGGTATTCTCACCCAACACCCAACACCTCAGCCAATCCCTTGCGTACGTAAGGGGGGAGTGAAGGGGCCCCATTTTCGCCAGCTTAACGTGCGGCGACTATAATGATATTTCCCTACCAGGTACTCTAGAGGCTTCGGGGGGCGACACAGGGTGCATGGAGCGCCGCACCCACACTGGCGGCACCCTAGGTAGTCCGCCGCCCGTCCTGCCTCCACCCTCAAGGCCACCAGCTGCTGCAGGATCCGCCGATGATGTTTCTTCTCCATTTTGATGTTCCGGAGTGAAAACACGGAGCCGTCAGTCTGAGGAAATGAGGTAAGGTTTAACAGAGAGAGAGAGAGAGAGAGAGAGAGAGCAGGAGAGAGAGGAGATGAGGACGAGGTAGAGCGAGGACGGCATAAGCACCAGTGGTAGGACGCCGAGATGTTCTTCCCATTTGATGTCCGGAGTGAAAACACGGAGCCGTCAGTCTGAGGAAATGAGGTAAGGTTTAACTGAGAGAGAGAGAGAGAGAGAGAGAGAGAGAGAGAGAGAGAGAGAGAGAGAGAGAGAGAGAGAGAGAGAGAGAGAGAGAGAGAGAGAGAGAGATGAAAAGACACATATATAGACAGGCAGATATCAAGATAGACAGACAAATGGACGGTAATTTTATCAACAGACATAACTTGAGCCAACATCTCAATGCTGTTTTCTTTTAGAGCTTCAGTTACTTTTTTCCTTACATTATAGGAGACTAGCCAAGGGCGAAAAAAAGTTACTAAAAGACCGCTGATTCCCTGTCCTCGTATAACATAATCTATAATAATATAAGCGAAAGTGTGTGTGTGTGTGTCTGTCTGTCTGTGTGTCTGTCTGTCTGTCCGCGATAGGTGCCGCCCCCCGTGGCGGAATCCCATCATATGTCACAGTTTTGGAACCAGCTCGACCAGGGGAAGGTTAAAAGCCCCCTTATGAGATGATCCGATCACTTTTTTTTTTTTTTTTTAGTAGCCTATTAGCGAGAATTGAGAAAAAAAAGTGGGTTGCGAGAATTGAGGAAACCTTGATGTAGGGTGATGGGTAATGGGTGAGTGAATGGGTGGGGTGATGGGTAATGGGTGTGGGGTGATGGGTGAGTGAATGGGTGGGGGGTGATGGGTGATGGGTGATGGGTGGGTGTGTGGTGATGGGTAATGGGTGAGTGAATGGGTGGGGGCGATGGGTAATGGGTGAGTGAATGGGTGGGGGTGATGGGTAATGGGTGAGTGAATGGGTTGGGATGGGTTGGCGTTAATACATACATTTCTACATCCATGATTTCAGGAAAGTTAGAAGGGGCTATCTGGAGAGTCTGTGTGTTTGGTGGGCCTTCGGTCCACCAAACACAGGTGGTGGGCCGAAGGCCCACCGATAGCCCTCCGCAGGAGCTAGCCAAAAAGGCCGCCCGGAAGGCGGCTTTGCGGCTAGTAAGACATAAAAAGGGAGATAGGGTTTGCCGACTTAGTTTAGTAGGTGTTGTGTGCCGCTCGAACTCCTCACCTCCTAGATCAATTGACTAGTATCTAATAATAGTCTACTGATATATACTAATACCAATAGACTAATACTAATATTAATAACTATATCAAGTATAGACAGACGTCCAGCCTCTGGCCCCTTTGCTTTTGGCTCAGTTCTTGCGGCTGGAACGTGACAGCGAGCCACGTTCCAGCCAATTAACTCATTAAGTGAATTACTCATTAAGGGCTTGTTCTATGCAAAAAATTTGTTTACAGACCCCCATTGATTTTGACAGCACTACTTGGATGTTGAATGTCAGCTCAATCCGACAATAATTAGGAGTAGTTTACGCTAATTACTCATTAAGGGCTTCTTTTACGCAAAATAATTCATCCGACGACCCCCATTGATTTTGACAGCACTATATACTTGCATGTCAAATTTCAGCTCAATCCGACAATATTTAGGAGTAGTTATTCACTTTTGGGCGGAAACTTGGTTCCACGGGTCTTATGGTAAGCGACAGCGAGCGAAGCTCGCTGTCAATAACTATATCAAGTATAGACAGACGTCCAGCCTCTGGCCCCTTTGCTTTTGGCTCAGTTCTTGCGGCTGGAACGTGACAGCGAGCCACGTTCCAGCCAATTAACTCATTACGTGAATTACTCATTAAGAGCTTGTTTCTATGCAAAAAGTTTGTTATACAGACCCCCGTTGATTTTCACAGCCCTACTTGCATGTCGAATTTCAGCTCAATTCGACAATAATTAGGAGTAGTTTACGCTTATTACTCATTAAGGGCTTGTTTTACGCAAAAAATTTCTTCTGACGACCCCCATTGATTTTGACAGCACTACTTGCATGTCAAATTTCAGCTCAATCCGATAATATTTAGAAGTAGTTATACACTTTTTGGCGGAAACTTGGTTCCACGGGTCTTATGGTAAGCGACAGCGAGCGAAGCTCGCTGTCAACTACTACTAATAGACTAATGTGATAATAGTCAGGTGATCTAGCTTACCTCCACGGCCAGGTGCGTGCAGGTGTTGCCGATGGGAACCTCCAGGTGACGCCGAATGTTGCGCTTCCCCTTTACCTTCTTCTTGCGTGCGTGCGACAGGAGATAAGCAGTGCGGCCGTCCAACCCTGCAACACACACACACACACACACACACACACACACACACACACACACACACACACACACACACACACACACACACACACACACACACACACACACACACACACACACACACACGAAAAGATTAGATAAATGTATAGATACGGAGAAAGGACCACACGAATATAGCTCAGGACCTGTATCTAGATCAATGTGCACTAAACACACACACATACACACACACATCTTATAGTAAACACACATCAATCTTCCAGTTGTCAGTGCACCAAACCGCCTATCCTTAAACCTGTTCCTAGTCAAGCCGGTATCAAGACTCCGCATATAGCCGTTACCTGAAGGTCTAATGCCAAAACAGGGACATTATTGTTACATAAATGCAGCTTGAGCCTGAACAAGACAACCGCAACCTTCAAGGGAGAACTGAGAGTCACTATCCTTCCCCTTAGCAACTTAGGTCACCCACAGTATCCCCTTCAGAGCCTTGGTCAGTGTAGTTCTCTATGACGTTGCTTATACATTCCTGAATTTCATCACCACTTATCAATGATGGAAGTGCAGCTGTGTCTGATGGCTTGAATGAGTTACGAGCTTATTGTTACCAAAAGAATGTGGCAACAGAGAATGAGGCAGGATAATAAACAAGGAGGCAAATACCACACGTCACCGACAATAGGAACAATAGTGTCAGGATAAGGCCTAGTATCTGACAACAACCTTTACTGATACACACTGAGCAGCAACGATGATTTTTTCATAACAAAACCTGCCTGTTGAGTTTCCTTTGGGTGACACTTGCCAAAGAAAAATAGTATTGTTTTCTCCACCCCTCTTGTTCAGCAATACGATTTTTTTTTCATGACAAAACCTGCCTGTTGAGTTTCCTTTGGGTGACACTTGCCAGAGAAAAATAGTATTGTTTTCTCCACCCCTCTTGTTCAGCAATACGATTTTTTTTTCATGACAAAACCTGCCTGTTCAGTTTGCTTTGGGTGACACTTGCAAAAAAAAAAAAAGGTATTGTTTTATCCAGCCTTCTTGTTGTCCTCTTACCGATCAGCTGTCGCGACGCCCTCCGGGAAAGCGACTGGCGCCCCAGGATGGTCAGGGAGTCCATGGTGATGACGTGTAGCTGGATGCCGAGGGTCAGTAACGACTCCCTCAGCTTGGTGGTCTCCGGCGCCCTGCTCTGGAAGTGTACAAGTTTATTAAAGAAAAGGGGAGGGATTATAGAAGGGGGGTATAAGGAAGTTGTGTATAAGAATAAAATAATACAGTAATACAGAACAAGGTTGAAAAGCTGCCAGGCGATCGATCCGGCTTGCTATTTTAAATAATTTGGGTAAACAAATGACAAGTCAAACTAAACATTACAGAATAGAAAAAAATGATAGGGTACTAGGGAAGTAATTATGAGGAATTACAATGAAAATAAAGAAATATAAATGATAAAGGAGGAGGAAGGAGGTCGTCACGAGGCGTATAAGGAGTCATGGAAGCCAAGACGTTTAATTGGCCTCACCCTCTTCATTAAAGGGATCTGTTAATTATCAAACGGGTTATTTTGGAAATGTCTCCATGAAGTTAGCAAAGATCATGGGACGATTTCGATTTTTTTAATTTTTTCATAAAATTTACGTCTATCCAAATTAATTGAGGCTAAAAGTTTGAGTTGTTTTCGTACACGTATGTGTAAAGCATGTTTGAGGAAGTGTCAAAAGTTCGCACGAATTTGTTGTATTTTGGAACAGTTTTTTTTTTCATGGCGCAATGAATGAGGATGGAGAAAGCTGCTTAGTAACAGACAGAAGGCCGTCAGGTGTGTGTGTGTGTGTGTGTGTGTGTGGTATCTACACATGTCCATAAATGTGTGGTATTGGCAAAAGGTTAGTGGCTGATTTCTAGGACATATGCATGAGCTGATTTTTTGTCCTGATGGCACGAGGCGAAAGCTGGAAACCATTAACCATACATCCTGTTGACAAGTAGGCAGCAAAGAAATGCAGCCAGATATTCATGCCTAGAACCTTGAACTTGTGTACTAACTTTTCCCTTAATGTCAAGAGGAAGTCAGAAGCAAATCAAGGCGAACAGTGGAGTGATCAGAAAGTGGTGAACGAGGACATGCACTGCAGTTAAGGTCATTCTTTCCTTTCTGAAGCCTTGCATTGCGAAAACCAAAACTGTATAAGTTTTATACTTCTAACCTATTTTATTGTTTTACTCATCAGACTGTCTCTTGGATACCTTTGACTCATCCCATAGTTCCTATCTTACTTATATTCACGCTTAAGGTATACACGTCAGTCAACATATCAAAACTCACCGAGACGACGCATTGAGGGTGTTGACAATCGAAGAAAATAATGGATTTCAATGCCCTTTCGGAGAAGTCGAGGAGGGCGGCATTGAGGATAGAGTCGACAGGGGACGCACCGTTGTCCACCACCGTCTCGGCCACGTCCTGGAAGGGTCCCTCGATGGGGGGTCCCCGGCCGATGTAACGGATCATCACCTTGTTGGGCCTGTTGAGTGCAATGGACGGTTGGGTGATGTAGTGTTTTATCTGTGTGTGTGTGTGTGTGTGTGTGTATTTACCTATTTGTGTTTTACAGGGCCTGAGCTACACTCGTGTGGTCACGTCTCCATATCTATATTTATCCAGTCTTTCTGTCAACTGGTGCACATTCTTTGCCGCTATCACCTCCTCATTTAGTCCATTCCAAACTTCTACATTTCTATGAGGTAAGTTGTACTTCTTTATGTTGTTCAGGGATCTCCCTTTTCCTATTTTGTTAGTATTTTCTCTTGCGTATCGACCTTCTCTTTGCTTTCAAGTCAGTAGTCTCTGTGTGTGTGTGTGTCATTCACCCCATGGTCTTGTCCACGCGAGCTGGCTCGCGATCGCCAGTTTCACCCTCTCAGTGCGAGCTTGGAGCTTCATTATTACCGATCTGTGGGTAATACTGGGACCTCACACACCACACCCCCCCATCCCCTTGCTCAAGGGGGACAGTAACCGCCCGAATTTGTCAGTGAAAAATCCCCTGGGAGCACGAGGATTCGAACCGCTTACCCACAGAGTGAGAGACCAGAACGCTATCAACCTGACCATCGTGCGGTAAATGTGTGTATGTGTGTGTGTGTGTGTGTGTGAGCAGAACAGGTAGCTCATGTACGTAATTCATGCTCTTTCACATAAGTCCCCTTGAACTCACCTCTTCGGGTCCCTTGCCAGAGCCGTGATGAGGTCCTGAGGGTCACTCCAACACTCGAAGTCCGTGATGATGACCACCTCCCTCCGGAGACCCTCCTTGCCCTCCTCCTGCGTCTCCTCCGTCAAGCACGAACCTGTCAAGACATTCTCCTGACACAAAACTCTTTGGGAAGCTCGACAAGATAATCAGGCATTTATAGATAACGCAAAAAGACAAGCAGCGTGAGTGAGAGAAGTTTCATGGATAATCAAAATATGAAGAAGAAAAAAAAACCAGTACCTAACCTGAAAAGGCTACATAAGAAAAAAATAAAACAAAAGGCTGAAAACGTGTGGTATTAAGAGGAGGGTGACCTACTGCACGTCAGGTTGGGCTTGAGTTCGTGGTAGTGGCGGGCGCAGGCGTGTAGGAAGGCGTGCTGGGAGGCGCATTCCCACCCGGCCTGACACGTCTGCAGGTAGGGCGAGGGGGGCACGCTGCGGAAACACCACCTGCGCACCTGCCGACTCGTTAGTAACACTCATAACTCCCACATCGAAGAAAAGAAGCAGGATAAAACAGTGGAAAATAGGAATACACATAGAGGAATACTAGTAAATAGAAAATATACCTACAAGAAATGGTTAATGATATCCTTTCTAGCTCTCTGTTAACATCCTCGTTGAAGAAAATGGAATAAAACTTCGGAAGATTTTGTGACCACTTCATAACTAAGACACATTGGCTTCTACGAGTAAAGTGACTGAATGGGCAGGATGCAAGGGTACGTATGAGTGTCAGGACTTGCCTGTAGGGAGAGTGAGAGCTGTGGAAGAGGTCGGTGCAGTGGTGTCCGTGTGGCGGTGAGATGTGGGACTCCGGCAGCTGCGAGGCACACTGCCCTGCGTGCCCACCCGCCAGCTCTGCACCCACTCCTCCTCCGTGGCGGGCTGACACACGCAAGCATCAGGGAGTAAGTTTTGTTTTGTGGTTTGTTCATCTTGTGTATATATTTACATCTTCATCCAGTTTCAAGTACTTCATTCAAATTTTGATAAAGTACGTCAAAGGGTTTTATCCTTTTAGATATTTAAATATTCATCCCGACGCCACCAGGGAGTAAGTTTTTGTTTTTTTTTTTGTTCATATTGTGTATGAACTTACATCTTCATCTAGTTTCATGTACTTCATGTAAAATTTGATAAAGTACGTCAAAGAGTTTTAGCCCCTTAGTTATTTTTGATTCGTCTGAAAACAGTAGACTTTACCATTACAAAAATACTCCGTGTAATACTTGTGTCGATACTAACCATTTCCCAGCGGCTGGTCATGAAGTCTGTGCTGTTGTCGTAGTCAAATACCCCAAGGAGTCCCACTGTGCCGGCAAAGTGCTGATCGCTGACGAGCAGGCGACACAGCGGCTGGTCCAGCTGACACTCGAGGCTCAGGCCCACGGCGGAGGTGACGGAGGCGACGTCCCGCGCCCACCGCAGCGTCAGCTCCCCGGCCTCCAGCAGCGGCTGACGGATGTGCCTCGAGTTGTAAGTCATCTGTCGGTGTTCAGGAGACTGACGTTAGGGTGTTGCTGGGACGCTGTACTTAATTTGTTGCTGGGACACTGTACTTAATTTGTTGCTGGGACACTACTTAGTTTGTTGCTGGGACACTGCTTAATTTGTTGCTGGGACACTACTTAATTTGTTGCTGGGACACTACTTAATTTGTTGCTGGGACACTGTACTTAATTATCTCTATCATTCCCAAGTGTACTATATTAACCAAGTCAATCTCTCGTCACAGTCATGCCGCGAGCACACCTTGAGCTGTGAGTCCAGAGTGACGGTGTTGCTGCCGCTGAAGAAGGTGAGCACCTCCCTGGGGCGGGTGTTGAGGTCCTCCATGTGCAGCGTGACGGCGGTGGGCGCGGCGGCCTGGGTCAGCAGCACCAGCAGGTGGCGGCACGCGTTGGTCAGCAGGGGCGTCACCTGGCGGCCGTCCCAGGTGATGGCTTGGTCCCACCCGAACACCATCGCCTCCCCTGCAGCAGCACATTGCGTCACCCTCAGGTGTGTGGATGCTCCGTGGCAGAAAACTTATGTCTACGTTTGATTCATGAAGTGATGAGGCGTTCCCTGCATCGTGTATCTCACAGAGGTAAACAGAGAGAGAGAGAGAGAGAGAGAGAGAGAGAGAGAGAGAGAGAGAGAGAGAGAGAGAGAGAGAGAGAGAGAGAGAAAAAATATTAAGAAAGCCTAAGGCAAGTGGCATACACGCTCCGGGGGGAATTACCGTACACGGGCCAGGTAAGGAGGTACCGCTTTCTGCCAGTAAGTTTGCCCCTTCGTTTCCACCAGCAGCGCGGACCTCCTCTAGGACAGTGCAAGTCTTTCCAAATCCTCTCAGCGGCTTGCGTACTACGCATTCGACAGAGAAGCAGCCTAACACTGAGATATAGACTATAGCATAATTGAGGTTCAGGTTCTTGATACGTTTTATGAACATCTTAACCCCTTGAGGACCAGAACGTAGTTTTCATTGTATTTTGGCTACCATTAGACTATTTTAATGAATGTAAGCAATATTCTATAGATATGACCTGTTTGATACCCTTGTCCATACGTAATTTGTTATTAGCTACTTTTCGTAATGTTAGACGATATATTAGCAAGAAATTTGGGTGAAGGTTAATGAATCTCTAAAATATGACCCGATCTTGAGCGCCGTCTGGTGTGGCATGACGATGTTGAAGGGGGTCACGTTCTGTAGCCGCTGCAGGAGTGAGTCACCCGCGGATCGCAACCCCTCCCAGTGAACGTTCTCGACCGCGACCTGTTAAATATGAACATAAGAAAATAAGGAAGTTACAAGAGGCCGCTGAGACTACAGTGGTAGTTCCCGGTATCTTAACACTACCTATTCACCACCTTCATCCCTCCTGACTTTAATAGACATAAGAAGAAAATAAGGAAGCTACAAGAGGCCGCGAGGCCTACACGTGGTAGTTCCTGGACTTAATCCTTTTAAAGCCTCCTTTTAAAGCTCCCTATTAGATTATAACTTAGAATGAAATAACCTTGTCTGGTCATTGGCTGTATTTAAACAACATAATGTCACAGTAATTCCTTCTTTTCATCTCCCTGTACTAATGCCTGTCCGTCTCTCTCCAATTAACAAATCGTCGACTAAGTCTAGAAAGAATCTGACATTGGTTGATGCATAGGTAATATGGTTCATATATACACACATTCATCCGTTAATGTAATGATTGAAAAGAAACTCAGTAATACATATTGTGTTTCTCACGTTGATCAGAGAAAGACTCACCTTTTCCACTCTGGTGAGCACCTGGTCGGTCATGTAACCTCGCACACCCTCGCGCCTCCCAATCCTCCATCGTAGCGCGTTCATCACCCTCGACACCAGAGCAAAGAGGCTCTGGGGGGCAGACAAGTAAGGGTTATTTACAGGTATAAGGAAATGACTCGTAAATTTTGCAGTATGTGACTAGTAAATTTTGCAGTACCTACTAGTTACACAAGTGACTAATATTGATGACCTTATCTAGAGTGGCGAGGGAGGTCACCTGGTCGTTGTTGTAGGTGAGGGCTGCCAGGGTGGCGCGCGCCTGTCTGAGGGGCGGGGCAAGGCGGCGCTGCAGCCCGGCTGTCACGCGGCTCGCCGCTGCACTCACGCGTCCCTCGGCCGCACCTGTGGCGTCATGCGTGACATTCCTCATTCCCTGCCTCATTTTTATAAAGACCCTTGCTAGACGCTATTGCCATGTCGTGCTGTCATGGCTACCTCTGCTATCTAAAAACCTCTTGTCGCGCTCAGACTAATAGCGCTATTACACAAAAACCGTTTCGATGGACCAACGGGTTGTTCGGTGGTAGCCTTTCCTGGAGTAATAGTTTTTTAAAGATAAATCATTGTTCAAGGAAATCATTTAGCTTTGCTGAAATATTAACTATTGAAATAATAAAGCTAAGTACGTACATAAAATGAATATATTTATGTTGACAGGTGTTATGTACGTGAAAATTATGAATAAAGAAAAGAGAAGACTTTTACCTACCGCACGTTCGTATTCGGCATTGTGTACGTTCGAGAGTAATAGTCCACCACCGTAATATTCACAAAACCGCCACACGAAATCATTATAATTATGTGCGTGTCGCGTGACTGAACAACCAGGTAAACATCTTAATGAGGGGAAGTGTGAATCCGTGATGATGCTGTGTACAGTTTTTTGTAACGGCACTCCTCCGCTGCACCGGCGTGATTTTGGCGAATTCCACATTGAAGTGCGTGCTCTCGTAACCGTTGTTTGCCCATGGAAAGCCACCTACTCATGGAAATGGTCCCTGTGTAATACCACCGTAAGAGTTTGTGTAACTGTTGGGTTCATTTAAATGTCTTCCAAATGAGCGACGTAATGGTATTATCGATGGTTGTGCTGCTCAGCGTGTTTATATATCATGCGAGAAAAGAAACTTACTGAAACTGTTTTTCACGTTCGAAATAACGTTGTGCAGCGAAGTGATTGCGGCTGTGGCAACGCTTTCCGTCGAATCCTTCAGTTTGTGTAAGGCAGAGCGCGTCGCTTCCACGCAGGTATCCACCACAGCCTCCACTTGCTGCATCACTGTCCTGCTCACCTGATGGAACAGACTTTGGTCCTTGCCTGAGGCGTCGCTCACCACGCTCACCCACCTGCGCCAGGGAAACGAAGCAAGATATTTCATCCATTTGCAGAACATTATACCATAAGAACAAGCAAGCAGGAATATGGTTATGGTCAAACAAATGGTTGGGATATCATTGGCAACACGGATATTTGAGCCAACTTATGCATGTAAGGGCGGGAACTCACACTTGTTTGGCGGCAGAGGCGGTAGTGTTGTACGCCTGGAGGAGGAGCTCCTCGGTGTCGCGCACGAGAGGGGCGAGGTGCAGACCGCCCTCAATCCTCACTGCAGGGTAGCCAAGGTTCCTCAGCGCCCCCACAAAGGAGGTCCCTCGGGAATTGAACTCTGCCTGAGAAAAGAAAAGTGTCTTGCAGCCCAGCTTGTCGATACATACATTAATATGCGCGTATGATACTTCCATAGCACTATAGGTTGAAAGTGACGCAGCCCTGGCCAGAGTGTATATATGTATACTTAGATATGTGTTCGACATGTGATTATATTTTCTCGGGTCTTATGTCCAGTTGTCTGTTTGAAGTGTATCTGATGTTCTCATAAACATAGTTTGAAAAAAATGCATATTATTGTATGTACAAAAACAAATTATTATGTTGTCAGGAAGAACAGGATAACGTAACAGGATTTCTGCTTTTCCGTAACCCACCTGCAGCCGCGAGAGTGAGGGTCCCTGCCAGTCCGAGAGCACCTGCACCACCTCCTTCTGAACGTCGGCCGTGACTGTGACCGCCGGAGGGGTGTCCAGTGGCTGCCGCCGCCCGCTGCCCACCTGCAGACCGAGACCGCCGGGACCTGAGATCTGGCCCACCTTCAGGTAAGGTCCTTCGTGTTCCTCTGCGGCAAAGACATACAAGTTGTTTTAGTGTGTGTGTGTGTGTGTGTGTGTGTGTGTGTGTGTGTGTGTGTGTGTGTGTGTGTGTGTGTGTGTGTGTGTGCCTCTATTTACTGCCAGTACTCACCCACGCCCAACACCTGGACGGTCACGTAGGGGGCATTAGCGGGGCACAGTCTGAGCATGTTGTGTGTGGGCGCCAGCGTGGGCGTCTCCAGCACCACCCCGCCCACCATGCACGTCCTGGCGTCCTCCTCCACATTCCCGTACCACACCTCCACGGTGCGACCCGAGTTCTCAACCTGCATACGTATTACCACATGGAGCCTTCACCACAGTACAAGATTCATATATTGCAGTCCCCTTACACTTTCGTCTCACACCTACAAGTGCCGCTCAGAGTCCTTACCTGCACCTTATGGATGACGGCGTCCTCTTCATCAGCCTCCCTTTGGTACCCCACCAGGAGGAAGGTGTTGCCATACTGCCAGACACGCAACACAAGTTAGTACCCGGCGACTTGCACTGAACACCAACACCTGAACACCACTGTATGTCATCTATCTATGAACAGCATCAAAGGTCGAGTAAGGTTTGGTTGTGGTGTTACTTACTTGGCCGATTCTGAACCTGAAGTGCTGAGGGAGAAGTGTCACGACGAGGATCACTTGGTCTCCTTCCTCCGCGAAGAGGTCGAGGAGCAGCTCAGTGTATCCTTCAGCCTCCGAGTGTAGGAAGTTGATGGCGCGCGGCTGAGGACAGACGGATGGATTTGTAGTACTATACTGAGCGTGTGTGTGTCGGGGGGTGTTGAGGCATGATAAATTATAGCTACAAGGGACATCATATCAGCGGTCACATCACACACCCTGGCGATGGAGGTCTGGGCGAGGGTGCAGGACAGTGTGACTTCGTTGTCTACGCGGCGGTAGTTGCCCTCCAGCCGGTAGTCGATCTCAGACTTAGGGACGCCCTTCTCGTGGCGCCGGTACTGCACGAGGCCATTGCCGCCGTTCGGGTTTCTGCCCAGCACCACTTTTCCTTGGCTTGCTGTCTCGTCTGTTTCCCACGTCATCTCTGAAATACAGAGAACAAGGTGGCATGAGGGACGTACTTCTTCTACAATTTTGTTCACTTGCTCGGTGAAGATGCGATGCGCGACCTTTTTGACTAAATTATTTCAAGATGCCTATTGTGAAAGACTCCAAATTGCTTTTCTTTCGCCTTCCTGGAACCTGCAACCTATGAATCACTCATTAGAAACATCCTGAAATTGTAAGTTCTTCCCCCATTATTTCCACCATATGATGAAGTGACTTTCTTCACTGCTCAGAGGTGAAAATTAATGACTCTTACAAGATGTATTATGAAGAGTTCAGTTTGATAATTAATGCCTGAGTGTGAGATACGGCAAGACAAGGCGACTGTATTGGTTGACTTACTGTATTGGTTGACTTACTGTATAGGTTGACTTATTGTATTGGTTGACTTACTGTATTGGTTGACTTACTGTATTGGTTGACTTATTGTATTGGTTGACTTACTGTATTGGTTGACTTATTGTATTGGTTGACTTATTGTATTGGTTGACTTACTGTATTGGTTGACTTATTGTATTGGTTGACTTATTGTATTGGTTGACTTACTGTATTGGTTGACTTATTGTATTGGTTGACTTACTGTATTGGTTGACTTATTGTATTGGTTGACTTACTGTATTGGTTGACTTATTGTATAGGTTGACTTACTGTATTGGTTGACTTACTGTATTGGTTGACTTACTGTATTGGTTGACTTTCTGTATTGGTTGACTTACTGTATTGGTTGACTTACTGTATTGGTTGACTTACTGTATTGGTTGACTTACTGTATTGGTTGACTTATTGTATTGGTTGACTTACTGTATTGGTTGACTTACTGTATTGGTTGGAGGTCGGATCTCGCACCACCTCCAGTGTGGCCTCGAAGCCTGTGACTGTGACTCCAGTGACCTGCCCGATGAGATACGACGCGTCCTCTCCCGGGGCAGGGTCAGGCAGGAACGGCAGCTTCTTGGCCGGGCGCCTCTGTTGATCAGTTATGAGTCATGAACGGCAGGATAAGGAAGGAAGAAAAGAAGGACGAGAAATAAGGGAAAATCATCTTACCTCACGATACGTCAACCCCAATCCCAGCTTCTGCACCTTTAATGATAGCTTAGTAACCCATTATTTCTTGTCCATACGCTTACTATACTCCCCATGCACCTATTTTATTTTGTCTTTTTATTCTAGCTCCTCCTGTGATTCAATCCTCTCATCCTTTTTCACTATTTTTTTCTGATAACATGATTAAAGTGTGTATGTACATCAGGAATTCCCCAAGTCCTCTATAGTCTATTCACTTAAGCTGGATTCTTGGGAGCTGCTCGATGCCTACCCGAGTATGTAAGGACGTCGCTGATTGGCTGATGCACGCGGGCTGGGTGGTGATGGTGGTGGTATTTTGGTAGCCTCAGCCAATCAGCGACGTCCTTACATACTCAGGTAGGCATCGAGCAGCTCCCAAGAATCCAGCTTAAGTGAATAGACTTTAGTGACCAATCCCTACCTCAGGAGCCGAACTTTGGATTAACACTTTGTACTTCTGTTTGTTGCTGTTCCATCTGGAGGCTTCTAATTCCACCTTAAGGGGCACGATGCGTCCAGCCTTGTCCCGCTGTGTGTAGGTGAGGGAGCCGCTGTGAGCTGACCGCCACTCACCACTGCCTGGCCCCACCACCCGCGGGGAACGAGCGGAGAAAGGGAGAAACACTTTATTAGCGAGAGAGAAATAGAAAAAAAGACAGTTTCACGAAATCATCTCTATACCTTGAAGGATTTCGTTAGTGAGTGTTTGATATGAAGTCGATGATTTGATTGTATCCTATGATTATTAATGATCTATGTATTCCTCTTATTACCACACTCTGCTTTCCTTCCCCTTGTTGGCGTTGCTTTAAGGCCTACTGGACAGTTGCTACATCAAAAGATCAGTCTACACTAACTCATGGGTCTAGATTCTGTAGTAACTCAAACATCATCATGACATCGAGTTAAATGATCAAAAAGCAGTTGGTGAGTCTCACTGAACAATAGGCGGCCCTCCAGCAGGTGTTTGAGGGTGGGCGTCGTGATGATGAGCGACAACTGAGAGTCCTTCCCCTTCAGCAGCGTGCCAGACACCTTGGTGGCCGGCCACAGCTCCAGGAACTCTACCTCCAGCTCCGCCTGGTGGTGATAAGGAAAGATCGACGTGTTAGGGTATACTCGTGCTTATTATGATTTGCCATTTATCAAGTCACGTTCCTGCAACGTATACTATAAATAGTTCCACTGCACAAGTTTTGAATTCACGGATTTATACGCACCGTGCCGGCCTGAGCGTCTACTAAGAGTCCATGGTGATGATGATGATGATGATGGTGTGTGTGTGTGTGTGTGTGTGTGTGTGTGTGTGTGTGTGTATGCGTGCGTGCGTGCGTGCGTGCGTGCGTGCGTGCGTGCGTGCGTGCGTGTGTGTGTGTGTGTGTGTGTGTGCGTGTGTGTGTGTGTGTGTGTGTGTGTGTGTGTGTGTGTGTTTCTGTTTCTCCAGCCGCCTACCTTATCAAATTGGTTGTCGATGACGAGGACGCAGAACTTTTTTTCCTGCACCAGCGTCTGCAGGATGTGGAGGGTGAAGGTGTCCTCGGCTCGCAGCGTCCTCATGCGGCCCTTGATGTCTCGCTTGATCTGCCCCATGATTCTGCGCCCCAAGGCAAGGAAAGAAATGACGTTATGCAATGTGTCGAGGTCTTTGCATATGTTCATTTTGCAAGTTGTGTCCTCATTGTTATTTTTGTTGCTGTTGTTGTTGTTATTGTGGTGTAAACAATAGCGCCCTCCGCCTGTTTTCTCAGCTGATTACCTGTAGGAGTAGACCCAATCCGGTAACTCGCCGCCCTGAGCGATGAAAGCCAGCAAGTCGATGCTTTGAACGAGCACCTTCTTCATCAGCTTCAGGACGTAGCCGTTGGGCTCCGGCAGTAGTGAGGTGTTAATGGTGGCCACCACTTCCTGCTCTGCATCCCGTGCCCTGCGTGACGTGAATCGCCGGGGGACGAGAAGCACATTGTGGAAAGTGGTATGTGTCCGACTGAATTCCTACTGTCCAACCGAATTACATCACCTGACAGTATCATCATACTCTGAATCAACATACTATTGTAAATACATTCCAAAAAGTATCAGTAGATTTTCGGCAAGGGGAAAACGACACGTACGAGTAAGCTCCAGTGACCTGCATCGCGAAGTCGTTGAGGAAACAAGCCATGATGGAGGCGTGAGTGTTGTCAATCTTCCGCAGCATAAGACGCAGGCCGCCTTTCACTGCTGGATGCTGCATGGCGCTCGTCAGGAGGTAGTGCTCCTGGAAATTATGTTAATCAAATATTTTGGTGTCCGTTACTTTAATACTAAAATGAATGAAGAAACTTCCGTGCCCTTACCTCTTCGGAGCGACAGTCAGCGTTGACAATAAGTTGGTAGGCGCCGTTCAGGTTGAATTTTCCAGCCAGCGCCAGGCTCAGGGGTGGGTAAGGGGACTGCCCGTTAGAGGGAGGTAGATGGTTGCAATGAGTTACTTGATTAGGCCACATTTAACACACGTTGTTAACATATCTTACACGGAAATGGTTGATGTATGTGCAGTATGTCATTGTTTATCTGCTTTGATCTGCTCGTCACCTGTGCCCACCTCGGAGACGCTGAAGGACACGCTCAGCTCCAGGAGGTGCACAGCCGCCCAAGGATGGTCGTAGTTCAGAGCTATCTCCAGGTCTCGCCCTCCGCGGCCCCACTTGACGCCCCCGCCGCCCTTCACGTGAGCCCAGGCCGCCTGCCCCTCCACTCCTGTCCCCCACACCTGCACATGCAAGTCACCACCGTCACCTACACTCTTTGTCAACTCTAATATTGTATGGACAAGTGAGGTGATTAAGTCATAAGTGATTAAGTGAGGTGATTTAGTGTTATATACTTGACTCTGATGTTACTTAATAGTAGGTAGCACACACACATACCTTCAAGAATAAATTTCCTCCAGGAAGCGTTGCAAGTAAGGTGGTGAGAACCAGCTTGATAGCGGCCTCGGCAGGAGTCCACAGCACCAGGATCTGCGCCTGGCCAGCCTCTGTGTTCCCCGCGCCCAGCTTCATGCCCGCTGAGCTCTGCCGATGAGAGGACATACTTCTCTTTAACATTATGGCGGGAAAACACTATGTAAACCTCAGACTCATGTGAATACTGAATAGTTACCCAAAATGAGGCTAAACAGTAACCGTTTTTCATTAAACTGCGCAACATTTAAGGAAATTAGTAAAGTGACAGCAAGAAGGCAGTTCATCCCTTGTCAACGCACCTGAAAGCTGTGAGGAAAGATGCCCAGGTGTTCCGTTTCCAGCGCCAGCATGAGGCGTCCCCAAGACTGCCCCGGGTCCACCACACTCACGATATGCGAGCTCTTCATTGTCTGGTTTTTAATAGCCCCGAACGACACCAGGCCAAGGGTCTGTTGACTTTCCGTGAGCCAGACGCGCCCGTTGAGCGAGTACGTGTCCTCCGTCCAGGTAAGGCTGCCCTGCGTGCCGCCAACCTCCTGCAGCTCCTCCACCAGTGTCAGGCGGATCTGCAGAGATGTCATTGTATCCGCCTGTCTTTTTTTAGTGGCACATGTTTATTTTATAACCACATGCATATATATATATATATATATATATATATATAATATATATATATATATATATATATATATATATAATATATATATATATATATATATATACTGTTAGCTGAACCCAAGCTGGATGGTTACGCAATCAGTGCATTGAGGACGAATCATGACATTTCACTTCATTGACAATAGATAAGGCTCCATCCTGCTTAGCCAAGACGTAGTCAAGCATCAAGTATTTACATCTGCATCCAGCTTATGTCTGTCGAGGCCGGCGCCGTCAGCAGGAGGGAGAAGACTTCTTTTGCAGTGGACTCTGAGCTCAACCGCCTCTGTGGATGGTGCTTTAAGCCTTCCATAGCTCTCCAGGCTCACCATCACAGCGCCCTTGGGGGTCTCTTCCACTGCTGTTTCCTCCCCTGTGTTTATCACTGGCCTGGACGGGGCAAGGAACACAGGTACTGGATGAAAGTAAAAGATGCTGAGTTTCATACATGGAAGATTATGATATATTTTAGTATAACTTCCAAGATATGAAAAAAAATATATACGGTCACAGACTTGGAGTTTGTTGTACTATTAGGTGTGTTGGGAATCTTCAAGTCCATCTTCCAGCCCAACAGGTAATGAACGTGGGAGCCCTGTCCGGCCGTGAGCATTAGCGTGGCCTCCACAGACTCCTGCACAACCACAGCCGAGTGGGCCTCGCCGCCAGCCACGAAGAGCTGGTCCAGCGGCGTTCTCAGTGACCCCTGTGGTGGATGTGTGACCAAAGTGTGATCAAAATGACCTGCATTTTGTATGTATCATGCCAAGATGTATCTAGTGGGCGGTGAAGCAGCAGTTACTGTTTCCATGTTACCTTGAGGAAGTGATAGCTGTTGAGCAGCGATTTGCCGACGCTTCCATTGACCACCGCTTCCCATGGAGGCAGCTGGGCAAGCCCCTCCAACTGCCGCACCTCCTGCCTGCCACACACCACCCATGTCAGCTTTGTCATCAACCCAACTCACAAAACGTGAGTAGTTAACCCTACTCTACTAAGACTAAATAGGCGGGGTTTTTTCTTCAATTTCTTCACAATATGTAACCAGATTTATATTGGATTAAAACACCATAAGTACCTAAAGTCACCCGGTCACCCATTGCGGCCATGATTCCTCGGTTACGTTACCATCACTGACCTGCTAAACAGTGTTCTGGCCTCCTGATCAAGTCTCAGAGTTCCATTGTATGCATGAGTCGGAGCACCGGGTTGCCCGTCCTCCAGTAGCTCCAGCACCAGCGCCTCCGTCACCGCCGCCACAGTGGACAACACGTTCACCTCAGCCCGTCCCTGCACAAGTCTTTGCCACGCCCACAACGCCAGGCGCCACTTCAGGTCGTAGAAACCAATTTTCTGAACCGCATCTAAGGACAAGGTGCCGTTGAGCCATTCCTGCAGATAAAGATAGAGATTAGGGCGTCCCAAGAGCTACTTCCTTGGCCATCATAGCACTGGCCGCCTTGAAGAGTGTTCAATGAGGTCACTTATTGGTGTGCGTCTCGTGTTTACGAATACGAGACAAGTTAACACGTTTAAGGACTGACAGATAAGCTAAGTGGAAAAGCTTGTAGATAGTTTCATGTACAGAAGGTTAATTTCTATATACTATTAAAAATTTGCAGGAGCCACCCTACCGTAACCATGATGTGGGCGTCGGTGCGGGAGACTCCTGCCGCGGCGTTGCGTTTCACCTTCAGGTCCATAAGCTGGTCTCCGGAACGGTCTGCCGTAATCATCAGCGCACACGTGGCAGGTACACAGTTGACGGTGCCCACCAAGCTGCCGTAAGAAAAAAGGACACGAGTCACACAAAATCAAGACATAGCAGTGGCGAAATGTCCTCACTCAGGATCTTCTCTCGTGGGAGCTGTCCCTTACCTGAGAGGCGCGCTCCAGGTGTCCAGTCTGAGGGTGTTGGAGAAGCCATAAGACATGACGTGTTCCTCCATTCGCGTGATGAGGAAGGTGTCAGAGCTCAGGGTCCGGCCGGGCTCCATCCTGGCCACCAGCCTGCTCTTATACGTTCCAGATTGCACTTCTTGTAGAGTCTGTTCCACCTCCACCAGCTGGCCGGGATACACCATCTGGCTCCCCCCACGACAGGTAGGTCAAAACAAAGCATGTAAGTCATATTTCCACCTTACGGTAAGACATATAAAACAAAGGAAAAACATTAATTCCCGCCACGTTCGCAATCCGTTATATTATTCTGTCCATTAGTAACACTACTCTTGCCACTTCCTTCACTGCAGACATACCTGAGCACCGAAGGAGTGAGCGATGGAGCTGTCTGAGGTAGGTCTGTAGTACACCAAGGAGGACACGGTGTCTGCGGGCTCCTCCGACCATGACACGTTGAATTCATGCCGCAGATTGCCGGACCGCATCAGTAGTTGATGGCCCGCCGACCAGACCACACCCAGGGACTCAGACCTCACTGCTCATCGCAACCACGTTATTAAAACAGGTGAGTGCCAGGAAGGGGCGGGTTTAAGGTATTGATTTCATATATTTAGCAAGTATATAGCAATCTTCCTTTTATATTGGGGGATTTAGATGGTAGTAGTTCTTACAATGTAGTGTAGACTGCGAAACAAGAATAGCTACGAATATGTGTTTAATGAATGAACAAGAGCATAACTGACATTTTGTATTGCCAAAGTTTGTGATGCGAAGTGTGAAACTTACCTGCCACTGCTGTTTGAAAGTCGAGCGGTCCACTGTTCTTGTGGGAAAAGTTAATTCTCGCGAGGTGGGCCAAGGCAAGGCTGAGATCCACCTCCACCTGAGAGAGAGTAGAAATATCTGTTCAAGGACTGAGAATGTAAGTCGTATCTCAGGATTCTGGAATACCTTTTTTTAGATCAAATCCCTGAAACTAGAAAACGAGGAAAGAATCAAACATTGCATTTTCGTACTCTGTTAGTGTCCAATAAGAGCGCCAGGCTGCCTCCCATGGGACCCTGAATGCTGCTGTGGAGAGCACTGAAAGAAATTCTGAAGGATGTGCCTCTGGTCTTCTCAGCCTCATGCTGCGTCACGCCCAAGAAGGTGACCGCCGGAGCCAGTGCCACGCTGAACTCCACTTGATTGCCATCCCCGCCCCACCTCACCTGCCGGGGAGGATAATGACCAAGCGTCACAGGATTTAGTGAAGTGTCGATTCACGATTGAACATATGAAATCCTGCAAGTTTTTTAATAGATTCCCTCCACTATTTTGTTTCACACCCAGAGGTCGTCACCAGAATGGAGGATGTCGATGATATTTACTGCTATTCCCTCTTACCCTCAAATGACCCTGGCCGTGCGGTAGCCCCACCAAGTGCACGCGTCCACTCAGCCCTACACTGAAGAGGGATGGCGACGTCACCTCGAGGGACCTCACCTCAACCATCTTCAACGACCCATCAATCCCATCCGTCGTGCCCGCAACCACGCCTGTCGTCACCAAAGAAAACAGACAAATGAGTCCATGCTCATCTTACAATGCAGTTTTGCAAGGGCACAGTGATATTGGCCCAGCTCCCTTCTGGTGGAGAAGAAAGTACGCACCTGATGTTGCGAGGTTGAGATAGGGTGTCAGCATTCCAAACGTCTCGAAAGTGAACTCTGAGAGGAATCCGTCTGTCTCTTCCTTTATTGAAAAGAACACGCGCACCACCTCTTCCTCCCCTGTCTCGGGCGTCGTGATGAAAGCCGATGGAGTCCACACCGTCTGCCGCAGAAGCTGAGGTGTGGAGAGCTGCAGGCGGAGGCCATAGCGTTCCTGGTCTACGCTCACCTCCACGCTGGCCACTTGCGTCACTTTCTCCCGTGAGCCCGCCAAGCCTGCCGCGGCGAGAATCACGATAATTACGAGACGTGTATTAATCTAGTTGTATTTTACAGGGCCTGAGCAACGCTCGTATGGCCCCGTCTCCATATCAACATTTATTTTATCATTCATCCTTAGTGCTTAGTGTTGGCCGAAGCCACCACCCCGGGAGGCGGGTCACAAGCCCCCGGCTAACACCCGGCACCCATTCACTGCTGGGTGGACAGGGGCTCGGGTTTTAAGAAGACCGCCCGTCTGTCTTCGCTCCGCCCGGGGATCGAACCGGGACTTCTCGGTTGTGAGCCGAGCGTGCTAACCCTTACACTACGGAGTTCCCCTTGTGGCTAATTTGTCCCCTTTTCGTGTTGACGCCTGTATGCAGAGTGCGAATATCTAAGGCGGACGTCACTTACCTTTGAGGAGGTAGGCGTGTGAAGGCGTGTTGAGGGTGACGGCAAAGGAGTGGAAGGGTGATTCTTGCGTCACCAAACTACCAGTGTATCTCTGATCACCCGCCTCCACCACCACCTGACCCATTCGCGCCGTCCCAACTGAACCAAAAAGGAAGGGGTCTTTGTAATGCCTTCGAAACACTATTATTTATACCTTATAAGTTTGTTTATCGGTCCCAAGAGGCAGACTGTCATTAACCCGTGACGTACTTTTGGGGAAGGAGAAGGTGACATTGATGGGGTCAGCAGGATCCAGCTTGGGCAGCGTCAGTGACCGGAAGTAGGGGGCCAGCCAGCCGTCGCGCCCGGCCATCGCGCCCTTGCCGTGCTTTTGTCCATCGCCCACTTCTAAGCACACCTCCAGGGGCTCCCCACCTGCCCAACAGTTCCGTGTCATCCTGTGGGTACACCCTCAGTAGAGTGATGTGTTTGCCTGGAGGGGTTGATGTAGTGGGGATGACTGTACGGGCCTGCTGGGTATTTACTTACCTGGTGGGAACGAGGGCGCCGTTCAGCGTGGTGTCTCGGCGGTGCGTCCACACGTGCCCTGGCCAGTCCCGCGGCAGCCGGACGTCGGCACGCACACCCTCGCCCTGCACACAGACACCTACTGGTAATTGCACGATCATATCTTCACACACACACACACACACACACACACACACACACACACACACACACACACACACACACACACACACATATACTGTATATATATATATATATATATCATAGAAAATAACAAAAAGCTGTCAAGTATGCTTATAGCTTCTATATATATATTCATATTCATCACCATTAATCACATATCTTAGGCGTCAAATTGAGTCTTTAAAAGCTCATCTAAATTGGCGCATCAAAGCAAAGTAGATAACGCTAGTGAAGCCTTTGACCTCATACTGGTAGCTGGCGGAGACGGGCAAGTCGAGGACCCACAGGTGGTGGCTCACTAGCGGCGCCTCCCTCCCGTCGCCCACACTCGCGCGGCTCCACACCACCGTCCCGCCGCTGACAAACACACGCACACACATAAAAAGACTGTAAATTCATTGTGACTTCCTTGCCCGGCTCTTGCGATGAAGGCAATGATGCTATGTTTCATTACAAGCTTTTATTGTTCCGCTTTGGGAGTGTGTTGTCGCGGGGCTGCCTCACCTGGCCACTAAGTTGAAGATTCCTCCCTCCTCCTGGGCGATGTGCTCGGAGCGGATGTTAATGCCGCCCATTCCGCGCACCCCGAGGGCCACAGGCACTCCTGAGGAGGTAGCCAGGGTCAGCGTGTTGTCCAGCAGCGGCGCCAGAGCCACAAGCTGCGGAAGGTGCCGCTACTAGAGACTATGGGGAGGGGGGGCAAGCAAAGGGAATAGGGAGTAGCATGCAAAGTGAAGGGGGAAGTTAACACTATACAAGATAAGTTGATGACGTACTGTACGTTTACTACGAATATTACATGGGTAAGCCACAGAAGAGGCAACTAACGCTTAGACTATGAACTACTAATCATACTTGTCGAGGAGGAATATTTAGCCATGATTCAATGTTGGTTACATTGTGGCCTACACCTGAACACGAGCCATGATCTTGCGAGACCCATTTACCACAGTCCTGAGGGGCGCCTGAAGGCTGGCGGCCAGGGCGTCCAACGGAGAGGAGTAACGGAGGTCTTCCAGGCGTAAGTGCAACGCGTGTGTTTCCAGGAGGCGGAGATACAACTCAATGCTGGAAATGTTGGTTCTGTATGCCGCTGGGATCCTTGTTATCACCTGTGAACAGTGAACCACAATAATACTGAAGCTGATCACACGTGTATTTATAATGGATATGAGAGAAAAAGCAATCAACATTACAAAAGTTTGGAAAGTGAATGTGGAAGGTGAACTTACCTGCTCTATGAACTCAGAAATCTGGTCTTGAGTTATATCTCTTTTTTCCCTTGCTTTGGTGGCCGTGAGGCGCGACACAGTGGACCACAGCTGCGAGGCGGCGGCACCGGCAGCGTGGAGCAGCTCCTCCACCCATGGAACGCTCAGCAGCATCGCCTCTAAACCCGTCACGCGCACCATCCCCTTCACGGTGCGGCGAGAATACCAATGTTAATCTTCAAATCTACATAAACATATCACGGGAGGCAAAAGACTGCAAGCACAATGGACAATGTTAGTGCTTTCGAGGGAACCATTACGAAGCGGTTCCAAGATAAAACTTAACATCCCTTGTAGACAATAACTCTGAGAGAATGAGAATAACTACCTGGACAAGCTGATGTGTCACTCCGTCGTGGTGAAGAGTGACGGTGAGGTACAGTGCCCTCGGTGCCGGCGAGTACCTGCCCCACGCCACGTCGCCGGTCACGGTGAGGGAGGTGCGGGCGTCCAGGTGCACCGTGTGACCTAGGTGGCGGGAGTGGCGCCTCGGATCGTACCACACCGGGTCAGGCACGCCGCTCACCAGGTCCGAGGCGCTCAGAAGCTCCTTCAGGCTCAGCAAACTTGGGTCCTCGGAGGATATTACCGACTGAACGTGACTCCAGACGTAGGAAGCGACTGTGGACCCAGACATGTTTGATGATGGAAAGTCCTCATCATTATATCCATGTCTGCATCTATAGCAATCAGGCGACGCTACTCATATAGATTTTGTCTTTTTTTTGTCACATAGATAGACATACCAAGGTCAAGATAGTATATATAAGGTACTCTCTTGGCCTTGGACATAACAACTATGAAACCCCAACAGACCTTCGCAGGGAATCACGTCAATAAAAGCTGACCTTGTGTAGAGAAGTCGTCGTGCGAGGGATCGAGGGCCTTGGCTACCGTGTGTATAAGGTCGGGTTGGGAGGGAAGGCAGCGCACCAGCCCGCGATAAGCTGCGATGCGAATTTCAGAGTCAGAAGGACTATCGAGGCCCACCTTCTGCAGCTCAGTCACGCCCTATTGTGCATGAAGACACTAGTTAATCTTAATCAACAATGAATCGTGTATGTAACCTTAACCTCAGACAAGTTTGTTGCGTTCATGCACATAGAGAAGAAGACTCAGGGTCACATAATTGAGTCACACACTGTTTTGTGAGACAGTTATCACAGCTATAGACGGACAGTTGTCAAGAGTCTGATTCCTTCGCTCATACATGTTCACCTGCATGTCGCAGTCCACGGTGGAGAGGGTGTCCATGGCGGCCACGATCACGTCCACGTTGTCAGTGGCGAAGCACGGTCCGAGAGAGGTCACGTAGTCCTGGGATCGCATGCTGAGGCCGCTCACACTCCTCAGCAGCCGCACCGCCTGACCACAGACATTCATGAAACTATAGACATGGAGAGGAACTGAAGCAACGCTGAGGTGAAAGAAGAGTGGTGAGACACCGCGAACCTCTCACAAGCATTCTCCTTCTATTCAGATGCCACTTCTTAGCTCCTCAGCACATAACTTATCAACATGGCCCTAGGTAAGAGGACTGCTCCGTCTCCCACTCTATAATATTTTACAAGAATATAATTTGTTTTGTCCAGGAAAAGTGTGTAGGAAAGACAGCTGAGTGAACGCATGAACGTTACCAACCTGAGCGTAGTCACCACTTTGGCAAGCATTTCTGGGCAACAAGTAAGGCCCGCACTTCTGTAGCAGATTCTGGAAGAGCTGCGGCGCCACCTTGGAGAGTCCCTCCAGCAGGACGGCCACGCCAGCCACGGCGGGCGGCGTTTGGGTCAGCAGGTAATCCACGAGCTGAGGACGCGACACACCCCAGTCACGGGAAGCAGATGCCTCAACTTCATCCATCAATGTATTACTTACGTGTGTATGTGTAGTATGTGGTGTGTGTGTGTGTGTGTGTTTGTGTGTGTGTGTGTGTGCGTGTGTGTGTACGTTAACAAGGTCTTACTATTACGAGCAGGCCTACATGAAGCAGGTGAAAACTTTATATCGATATTGATATGAATATACTCTAAACACAACAGCAGTATTGGTCCAACTGTATTACAGATATTTTTTACTTGCCTCATCGTAAACGATTTGGTTCTCTCTACGCAGGAAGAAGCCCCTGGGCAGGGCTGCGCTGGAGTGGTGCTCGGGACTCACCAGGTTGCGCAGGGCCAGCGTGAATAAGTACTCATCGTCAGAGAAGTTGAAACTCCTTGAGGCCCGTGAGAGTTCCTACAGAGGAAACAGATTTGATCATCACTCATGTGACTCATACTTTTCCAAAATTTCCAGCTCAGCCGCCTATGAGTATGACACTGGCCTTGAAGATGTGTCATAATAAACAAATATACTAACGCCGGCATGGGCTTGAGCCGACCGCCAGCTACTCTACCCCAGCCCGGGCCTTCACGTAGAAAAGAAAAGTAAGAATCATCGTTCTCCCCATGGCAAATTTCTGCCATTTGATTGCTGAAAATGAATTAATTATAAAAGATTCATTAGACACTCCTAGCCAGAGGAGATGATTTGCATTGCATGTATTTGACTGTCAGGAATAATAACTCACAGCCAACTGTTTCACGAAGAAGTGTAGAGTTCGAGGTCCTCCAACCACCGCCATCGCCAACGCCACGCCGCGCCTGAAGCAACAGGAGAGAAAGGCAAAAGTCAATGGAGTGGTGCAAAGTCCTCAAGGCAACCACATGCATAGTTGGCCCAGATGACGCCCAAATAAAAATAAAATAAAAAAAGCTTTCTCAGCTCAGAGAGGGACAATAACCGGACACTTTATATATCATTTGTATACCTGACGTTGGCAGGACAGGTGGCAGGGAGGTCTGGCAACTCTGAGGTGGAGCGCGCGACGACGTAAGACATGTGTGATAGCTTCTGCAGGAGTTCGGCAGTATAGCGTGCTTCGCTGTCGCTAAAGCACACTTCTTCCATCAGTTGGAGGACGCCGCCCTCTGTCGTGAAAGATAAGATAACACGCCGCCTCAGCCACCAAACCTCTTTGTGTGATATAATACCACTAGCATCAGCAGGCAATGGGGTCATCTGGGGTCACGTACACTTTGTTATTCCAACGTATGCTATTCCATTATAGTTGATTCCACTTATCACAACTCAAATTCAGACCATGATATATATATTTGAAAGCCCAGGTGGCCCTCTCTCCGCTCATCAACAGGCCTGCAATCAGTTATTTCCCATTTAATATAATTTGTTTATTGACAAAGAATGGTTCTAGAGAGCGTCTCATCCACACTTTACCTTCGGCCTTGTACGGTTCAGGCTGGAAGGTCAGATCCGTCGTGTCGGTGGCTCCTTGCATGTCTGAAATGGAGCCACAGATTCAGGTTATTCTGCCACACCAAGCTTCATTTGATGCCAGTGACGGGCGACGCCACCAAGGGCTGCGTCAAGCAAAAAGGGGGCAAGGAAGGAAAGCATTTTACAAATACAGTCTGTTTATTGTGATAAATGAGATCAAAATCATTACTACTTGAACATTTTGTGGTGAAGCTCTGCGAGAAGACACATTAAGGGAAGGAAGTAAAGACTCACATTGCCGCCAACACAAACATATTTCTCGTACTTATCTATTTATATATATATATCAATCCCGAAGCTTAATACACACACACACACACACACACACATACACACACACACATACGCTAATGCATCGTCTCCAACCCCTCCCCTGCAGTGCACATGGTTGAGGTAAATAATCAAGCTTGGTACATCCCGTTACCTACACTCGAGTGCGTCAGCTTTGAGGGGATAGTCGTCAGTGTGGGTGAGGGATGATACGAGGGTGATGTTGAGGAGCTGCGAGGCGGAGGTGTAGCGCGGCGCCACCAGGAGCGTCTCGGTGCAGCGCACGCCCTCCAGCAGATCCCCTTCGGTGCCTCGCCAACGATAATCACAGGAGGAACTGCTGCCCTCGAACTCCACCGCCTGCCGGGGAGAGACACACATTTTATCTATATGTACCACCACCCAATAAACAGAGCTTTTATTGTTCGTGTGTGTGTGTGTGTGTGTGTGTGTGTGTGTGAGTGTGTGTGTGTGTGTGTGTATTCATCTCATCTAGTTGTATTCATCTAGTTGTATTTTACAGGGCCAGAGCAATGCTCGTGTGGCCCCGTCTCCATATCAACATTTTTTATCATTCATCCTTAGTGCTTAGTTTTGGCCGAAGCCAGCACCCCGGAGAGCAGGTCACAAACCCCGGCTAACACCCGGTACCCATTCACTGCTGGGTGGACAGGGGCTCGGGTTTTAAGGAAACAACCCATCTGTTTCCGCTCCGTCCGGGGATCAAACCCAGGACTTCTCGGTTGTGAACAGAGAGTGCTTCCCCTACACCACGGAGTACCCAGAGTAGTACGGAGTAGTGTGTGTGTGTGTGTGTGTGTGTGTGTGTGTGTGTGTGTGTGTGTGTGTGTGTGTGTGTGTGTGTGTGTGTGTGTGTGTGTGTGTGTGTGTGTGTGTGTGTGTGTGTGTGTGTGTGTGTGTGTGTGTGTGTGTGTGTGTGTGTGTAACGTTGAACTCAAGACTTAGAAATTCCCATCGAGAGATCTAAATGAAACATGTTGCTGATACTGTTTTCACATTCGTTTGTATACCTACAATTTTCTTTTTTGGGATGTCCTATCGAGAGAGAGAGAGAGAGAGAGAGAGAGAGAGAGAGAGAGAGAGAGAGAGAGAGAGAGAGAGAGAGAGAGAGAGAGAGAGAGAGAGAGAGAGAGAGAGAGAGAGAGAGAGAGAGAGAGAGAGAGAGAGAGAGAGAGAGAGAGAGAGAGAGAGAGAGAGAGAGAGAGAAAAAAAAAATTATCAGTTTATAAAAATCTTCTTATGGTACAGAAAGCAAAAGTGGAAGTAGTCTCCAGTCCTGCCACATCAACAGCCTACCAGGTGCAGGAGGGGCAGGTTGTGTGCCCCGAGGACCCTCTCGAAGGTGAAGTGGGAGCAGCGCGTCATGTCCAGCCAGGTGACGGTCCGTGACTTCTCATGCTCGTAGCGCACCTCGCAGGACCCCAACACTCCGCTCTGAGGATAAGATTCGCCCTAGTAAGTCGTAAGTAAGTATAGTTTCGTCGTAAGTTGCCCTCAAGTCGATTACAATATTAAGATTTATCGATATCATCATAATTTTTTGACACTTTGCAACCATCTTTCAGTGGGTTTTTTTTTGCGTATCTCACAGCCAGATGTGTTTATATACTTGACCAAGTTTCACCACAACCCTCTGCCCCCCCTTCCCTTTGTATAGAGTAATAATTATAGTCATATTAATTTGTGCTCATTAATTTGTGATGTTCTTATAGGTAGAATGCATGCTGTTACGAGTGAAGAAGAGAGACCTGAGTATGGTAGGCGAGGCTGAGGGAGTGTTGGGCGGGCGTGAGGAGAGACACCAGCGCCCTCTTGTAGTTGAGTGAGGGCAGCGTCTCGTGGGCGTGGTGCAGCAGGGAGGTGACGCGCCCGCCCACCGTCGTCACCGCCACAGCCCGCGCCGTCAGCCCCACAGGTAACTCCACCATGGACACAAGTTACATTGTCATACCAGTATAAAACCTAACCAGCTATAGTCTATTTTTATTAACGAGGCGAAAATTCCATTCTATCTTAAGGTCTCATGCTTAGAATTATGCCTATATTTACCTAATAATATGGTTAACTATGATAAAACACAACTGAAATTAAGAAGAACTGTAGTATTCCCTTCTCCTGGCATCAAATACCAGTCAGTAAGCATCAAGGGGTCAGGATTTTTTGCCTCGTAAAAAAAAAAACAGTTTAAGTGTCCTAATTGTCTTATTTCATCAGTGTACTGGTAGATGCTGGGTGGACGAGCCTCACCAGTGTTGCAGTTGTTTGGTCATCGTTGGAAGGGAGGACCAGAAGAGTGTCGCTGCTTGTCCTTGAAACCTCCACTGCCGCCGCGCCCTTGTACACCGTCTCCCCGTCCACCATCGCCTCCACCCGATGCTGGAACACCGCCGAGTGCTCCTGCTCCACCACCGCTGCCCACACACCATCCCAGTAGGTACTTTTTATTTGCCTATGTATCATCCACCAATGCACAGCTCATAATCTTTGACTCATTTGCTCATTAGAATTATACAATATCAGATCCTGCCCTACAGAAATACGTAACACAACATGATGGTTTGATTGGGTAGCGGTAACACAGTGTAACGTTTTGGGTACTCACTTGCGATGGTGGCCGTGGAGAGGCAGGGAGTGGGCAGGATCAGACACAGTAGTGGCAGCAGGAGGCGCGGCCGAGGCGGGATGGAGAACCGCCAGCCACTCATGGCTCGCACTTGGGAGGTCCTGCTGTCCCCGCACGCCACCGAGTCGCGCTCACCACCACTACATGCACGAAAGACGCAATGATAGAGACAACAGTTTCATGTTGCCCCATTTCAAAATATTCATACATTACATTCAATGAATATGGAATCTTACAAATTACAGACACAAATATAAAAAAAAAAAAAAATGCAGTATACGCATATATATATATATATATATATATATATATATATATATATATATATATATATATATATCATGGCCGCCATCACTTTATGGACATGGGTGTCTTCTAAAGATTTTTAGAAGAAAAGATCATGTTCCTCTCACACCAACGTCGTCATCAGTGATCAAAGGCGCAATCACAGTGGCATTGCGTCCATGCACTTGAAGGCTGTCCATTATCACTAAATTTAGAATCAGGTCGTTTCCTCGTGTTTATCATCTCAGGCAGCACTCTGATCCCATGGCCTCTTTACTAAAAATTATATCGGCCATCATCCTGATGCAACGCAGCGCGAGGAGCGTCGTATATAGCTGTATTTTTTTCTGGAAATTTCATACTCAGGACTCACGTCTCACTGATTGCTATTTAATGGTCAATTAAACTGTGGTGTTACCATGTGGTAAGCTGATTTAATATGAGTTTCCCATTTTAGCCTCATTTACGTCTGTAATCACGTATTTTATCATATTTTGTTTTCATCACAGTACTATTTTATCGTATTTTACAAAATATGCTGAAACACTTCATTTTCTGGCGTCGGTCCACCGTTGTGTGTCATCAGCGAACCATGTCATAACAGATCGTATTCCTCCCCGCCAAGAGCCAACGCGCAACACTCACCCGCGGGGCTTCTCGGCCCGGTGCAGAACTTTCCGTCTTGAGGTCAGACAGGTGCTCCTCAGTCGTCACACGGCACTGCTTTCTCTGTTTGTTTTCAGTATGAATCGTTTCAATGTAGAACACGAGCGTCTTTCTGCTATTATATCTGTATAATCACGCTGCATCCAAAATGTTCCATGTTAATTAACCTCGTCCCGACGCGCCGTCCACTGGAGGTTGTTGTCTGTCGCTCGCCACCGCGTTACTCTGAATGGATCTTGCCGGGACAGATATTGATGATAAGATCAAGTGGTGCGGAGTGGCTAGGCGCCGGGCAGGCTCGGCCTTGGCTGCCTCATATGGCTGGTTAATTGCTCTCCATCGTATTATTGATGGCCACTGCAATGCTCACAGGTGCGCAGGACTCCTCAGGGTGGTAAGGCACGTGTCACCACTTCAAACGTGAACGATGTCCCCTGTGCCGCTGTGCTGGTCACGCCGGCGTAAGGCTGCCGCGATGAGTGACGTGAGCTACGCAAACTTCATGAAACAAATACAGCACGTGAACCCAGTCCTTCATGGGCCGATAAGGAGTCTTTGTGTTATCTGCCGAGAGCATCTTCGGGTATCTGGGCTATCTTGAAGTGATGCACACCGGCCACGCTGACCGCAGAAACACATCTGTCCTCATTCCACTTTCCCTCCTCGGCATCTTCCTGACAAAATAGATAGATTGACAATAAACTAGGTATTATTTGGGCATAACGACGGATTTATGAATTAAAGTGAAAAATAATGGCTAGGATGTTTATATTTACATGGATACATGGTTTTCGTGCACCTGCTGATGAATTATAGCTATCTATGGGTTACAATCACGAAAACTATATGATTACATCCATCTGATGAGTCAAGACCGTGACGCAACACCCAGGCGCCGACGAGACGATTGGGAGCCAGCCACCAGCCACCTGCCAGCTGGCCTCGAGTGCGAATACTTGGCGGGGCAGCCCAAACTTTCCCTGTACGTCACGCGTCCCTGCCTGACTCTTGAGATTTTGTAGCCATCATAAGAGCTTTATTGAGGACCATTATCAATTTTGTTTTATTGAAAAGGCAATACTGCTTAGTGTCTGGATCTAGTAGAATGAATACTGAGTCATGGAAACACCGGCTGTGGAGATACAATGGTTTTATAATGTTGATACATTTCACTCACAGAAAGTCTCCCTTTAGCCGCATCCGATTTTTTTTTTCTTTAGGTGGCATGTGGCTGTAAATTTTATTATCAGTATACTAATATCAGTCTTATTTAACTTTGGTGAGCAGTATTTATCTATAGCCTATACCTATCTACGTCGATTGCTTTCAAGGTGGAGAGGATACTTCAAGGCATCGCTCTGACCGAGGTTGTACAAACATTAGAAATATCATGCCTACAAAACTCTCTCAAACAGGACCCTCAAACTAAGGTACCTCCTCTCTAGACTACCACTTTTCAACAAGCGAACTTCATAAGTGCTTCATTCAAGGATTTGAACTGGTTTTGTGCGGTACTTAACCCTATCATAATCATCTAAATTGGCTCACGTAGCTTACATGTACATTATATCATAATTTAGATTGTAATTCATCATTCACCGTTTATAAGGAGGTCGATAAATGATCCACAGCGTTCCCTGCTAGTGACAACTATTGAGTTCAGTTTTGGGGTCTCGGTATCTCGAACCTCGCTTGGGTAGTGAACACTGTTTGGAGAGCATTCTGGGAAGAGCCACGGAGAGGGCAGCGTGTGGTGAGACCTGCGCCACTTCCTGAGTTGTTTAGCTTTATCAAGTGCAAGTTTTAAGTTGCAGTGCCGCCACAAGTAAACAGGAAATACTGAGAGGTCAAGGTGCGGACCCTCGATGAGGATGGACGAAGGTAAACATTGCAAGTGTCCCGCATCATGAAGGGTAGCCAAGGGGTGGATCTATATATTATCATCAGTAATGGTAGTTATTACATGCCTTTGTCGGGGTATTTCGGCGGGCCTCATATCATGTATTCGTCATTGTATTAACCATTATGATTATATGCTAGTGTTTGTGTTTTACGTATATTCAGATTGCACTGAGATTGGAGACTGTAGTTAGTTTACTCGCTGGGTAAAATCACTACTAGTGTGACAGGTCGTTATGTCGTTTTCGATTAAACTCCTTTAAAGACATAATTCCAGGCTAAGGAACAGTCTGTTGTTACATGTGCAAAGAACAGAAATTATATTTTAAGATAATGCAATATTGTAAAGCTAACGATAATAAGTTATTTCGGATAATTTACAGTTTCACCCAACCAACGATTTTCTGATGCGCCTTATGTTTTTCTGGTGTGTTTTTGTGTGTTTTGAATGAATCTGCTAACCGTTTCTGTCGCAATTTTTTTTTTTTTTTTTATTTATTTTTTTTATATTTAGATTATTTATTTTTTTTTTTTTTTTTTTTTTTTTGGGTTAGATAAGTTCGTTTTTTTAAAGTTTTTTTTTTAGTTAGGTAAAGGTTAGGTTAGGTATAGATTAGGTATGGGTTAGGTTAGGTATAGGTAAAGGTTAGGTTAGGTTTAGGTTCATTATTTTGTTTTTTTAGTCATTTTTGAAAAAAAAAAAAAAAAAATTGCGACCGAAACGTTAGCAAATTCATTCAAAACACATAAAAACACACCAGAAAAACATAAGGCGCATCAGAAAATCGTTGGTTGGGTGAAACTGTAAATTGACCGGTTATTTCAGAATATAAGGATACGGTTCTACTGCAGTTTAATATATTACAAGGCACGTAGTAATAACCGTCCTCAACTTGTAGATCCGACTATGTGCAGTATTTTTAACCCCTACAACAGCCGTCGGAAATAAAATATCACAAAAGGGTTCTAGGGGTGGCGAAACCCCCCCAACAAGGTTAGGTTACGTAATCAATGCCCAGGTTAGGTTAGTGAACTGGCGGAGGGTCTGGAAAGGTGGTCAAAAGGCGCAAGGTGTGAAACAACAGTTTTGATAGATAAAATTATTGAAGATTTTTTTTTTTTTTTTTTTTTTTTTTTTTTTTTACATTTGTGCCTATAGCGCTGTAGGCAGTGGTGACCCAGGGCTCGGATGGTAGGCTCTGGAGGTTCACTTGAGGGCTGTGATGGTTGGTCCTCGCCCGTGGTGGCGCAGGCAGGTTCTTATAGTGACGCCTGTGATTAAGGCTCATGCCCGCCCCCCTGTGTCCTCCGATGCACTCGTAATCGAAGGTAGAGTTGATGGACAGGGCATGTGGGTGTTCTTAGGCCACTGGACGGTGCAGAAAGGTTTTGGTTTTCTTCGGGGATCGAACTCGGGTCACCGAGAACGCCAGTCGGAGACGCTAACCACTCCGCTACCGCCTCCCCGTTTAGGACTTTCATTGATATAAATGCTGCAGCTGCAGCTAAAATCAGCATTTACACAACCATAATTTTCGACACACATGCATAAATATAAATTTGATATTTTCTGCATACTCGATGTCAAGTGTTATCTATTCTATTGCACTCCAAACATACAGCGGTGCAACACATGTAACACTCCAAACATACAGCGGTGCAACACATGTAACACTCCAAACATACAGCGGTGCAACACATGTAACACTCCAAACATACAGCGGTGCAACACATGTAACACTCCAAACACAGCGGTGCAACACATGTAACACTCCAAACATACAGTGGTGCAACACATGTAACACTCCAAACATACAGTGGTGCAACACATGTAACACTCCAAACATACAGTGGTGCAAACACATGTAACACTCCAAACACAAGCGGTGCAACACATGTAACACTCCAAACATCAGTGGTGCAACACATGTAACACTCCAAACAACAGCGGTGCAACACATGTAACACTCCAAACATACAGTGGTGCAACACATGTAACACTCCAAACAACAGGGTGCAACACATGTACACTCCAAACACACAGCGGTGCAACACATGTAACACTCCAAACATGCAGTGGTGCAACACATGTAACACTCCAAACACACAGCGGTGCAACACATGTAACACTCCAAACACACAGCGGTGCAACACATGTAACACTCCAAACACACAGCGGTGCAACACATGTAACACTCCAAACACACAGCGGTGCAACACATGTAACACTCCAAACACACAGCGGTGCAACACATGTAACACTCCAAACACAGCGGTGCAACACATGTAACACTCCAAACAACAGCGGTGCAACACATGTAACACTCCAAACAACAGCGTGCAACACATGTAACACTCCAAACATACAGTGGTGCAACACATGTAACACTCCAAACACACAGCGGTGCAACACATGTAACACTCCAAACACACAGCGGTGCAACACATGTAACACTCCAAACAACAGCGGTGCAACACATGTAACACTCCAAACAACAGCGGTGCAACACATGTAACACTCCAAACAACAGCGGTGCAACACATGTAACACTCCAAACACACAGCGGTGCAACACATGTAACACTCCAAACATACAGCGGTGCAACACATGTAACACCCAAACATACAGCGGTGCAACACATGTAACACTCCAAACATGCAGTGGTGCAACACATGTAACACTCCAAACATACAGCGGTGCAACACATGTAACACTCCAAACATGCAGTGGTGCAACACATGTAACACTCCAAACATACAGTGGTGCAACACATGTAACACTCCAAACACACAGCGGTGCAACACATGTAACACTCCAAACATACAGTGGTGCAACACATGTAACACTCCAAACACTACAGCGGTGCAACACATGTAACACTCCAAACACACAGCGGTGCAACACATGTAACACTCCAAACATACAGCGGTGCAACACATGTAACACTCCAAACATACAGCGGTGCAACACATGTAACACTCCAAACATACAGTGGTGCAACACATGTAACACTCCAAACATACAGCGGTGCAACACATGTAACACTCCAAACATACAGTGGTGCAACACATGTAACACTCCAAAATACAGTGGTGCAACACATGTAACACTCCAAACATACAGCGGTGCAACACATGTAACACTCCAAACATACAGCGGTGCAACACATGTAACACTCCAAACACACAGCGGTGCAACACATGTAACACTCCAAACATACAGCGGTGCAACACATGTAACACTCCAAACATACAGCGGTGCAACACATGTAACACTCCAAACATACAGCGGTGCAACACATGTAACACTCCAAACACACAGCGGTGCAACACATGTAACACTCCAAACATACAGTGGTGCAACACATGTAACACTCCAAACATACAGCGGTGCAACACATGTAACACTCCAAACACACAGCGGTGCAACACATGTAACACTCCAAACATACAGCGGTGCAACACATGTAACACTCCAAACACACAGTGGTGCAACACATGTAACACTCCAAACACACAGCGGTGCAACACATGTAACACTCCAAACATACAGTGGTGCAACACATGTAACACTCCAAACACACAGCGGTGCAACACATGTAACACTCCAAACATACAGCGGTGCAACACATGTAACACTCCAAACACACAGTGGTGCAACACATGTAACACTCCAAACATCACAGCGGGCAACACATGTAACACTCCAAACATACAGCGGTGCAACACATGTAACACTCCAAACACACAGCGGTGCAACACATGTAACACTCCAAACATACAGTGGTGCAACACATGTAACACTCCAAACACACAGCGGTGCAACACATGTAACACTCCAAACACACAGTGGTGCAACACATGTAACACTCCAAACACACTGGTGCAACACATGTAACACTCCAAACACACAGCGGTGCAACACATGTACACTCCAAACTACAGGGTGCAACACATGAACACACCAAACAACAGCTGGTGCAACACATGTAACACTCCAAACATACAGTGGTGCAACACATGTAACACTCCAAACATACAGTGGTGCAACACATGTAACACACCAAACATACAGCGGTGCAACACATGTAACACTCCAAACATACAGTGGTGCAACACATGTAACACTCCAAACATACAGTGGTGCAACACATGTAACACTCCAAACATACAGTGGTGCAACACATGTAACACTCCAAACATACAGCTGGTGCAACACATGTAACACTCCAAACATACAGCGGTGCAACACATGTAACACTCCAAACACACAGCGGTGCAACACATGTAACACTCCAAACATGGAGGGAAGGCTAAAGTAGGGCAGGACTCAACAAAACGAGACCATATCAACATTTTCCTGTTAATAAAGGTAGTTTTGCTTAAATAACAATAAGAGTAATAATAATAATTAGTATAATAGTAACAATAATAACAACGATAATAACAAAAAAAATAATTATGGTAATGATAATGATAATAATTATAATGATAATAATTATAATGATAATAATAATAATAATAGTAATACGTAGTAATAAAAATAATAAAAAATGTATACAAGGCTACGGAGTTAGTGAAGCATGGCAAAACGTCACCGTAGAGTTTTCCAGCTACGTGTTTCTTAATACCGATTTTCTTCGTTCACTCTTGCGAGAGAACTTCATGTTAAAGCTAAGGCCGAGCTTAAAGTTAAATACTTGACAGTTCTTCCTTTTTCTCTCTTGACTCACGCCCCCCTAGGTAATAGTAACCTACCTAAGTAACCTAAGGGGGCGCCCCCCCCAGGGTAAGAACCACTGCCTTAGAGGAAAGTGCCAGAATTGTCTCACAGAGATTCTAGACTGTTTTAAAGAGTTGTTTGAAGGCAGAGTTAGACACATTGCCACTCTTGTTACTGTCATAAGTGGCACTTGACATTATATCTTTAAATCAATTACTACCACCATAGGATATCTTTAAACTGTTTCATGTGTCACCATTAACTTGTGGACTCCACAGCTTGGTATCATTACTGAAAAAAATATTTTACTGAACCCTTTTCACATGGAAAGAAGGCAGCCAACGTGCTGCAAAACAAACCTGGAAAGGAAGTCCTTCAATGCAGTCCCATAAAACATAGGAGGGCATGAAGAGGTTTAAGGACAGCACTCGGTCAAGATAGCTTCTGACTTTTAATATGTATACTGTATAAGTGCTTTTTGAATGAAGGCTTTCCTGCTTTCAGCACAAGTATGCCTTATACATACTGATATAATGATTGACTGTTGTATAGAGGCATTGTGGTAGCAGAAACTTGGAAGAATCAGTAAAGACAGTTGGAATTCTTAGGTGAAGGACGGCCCAAGAGGAAGTTTGGAGTTATCTAAGAAGGGAGGAGAGTTCCCTAAATGATGTGTTGGGAGTTTTTGAATCATGAAAGGTCATCGACATTCTCCTTGTTTGTTCAATATAGATATTTCATGGAAGCAAAAGTTTAGCAGTGTGTAACTTTTCAAGAGTAGCATTGTACTTATTGTTCTGTTGAGAGGGGAGTTTGTCAGGTGATGTTAAGAAGGGTCAGGTAGTCATCCCCTTTCCAGTGAAAAGTGTGTCAGCAAGTGTTGATAAGGAAAACATGTTATTGATCTTAAGTTAGGTATAGAAATCTTGATGAATCTTCAACTTTTTATTCATTATCTAGCCTACATGTATTAACGATCACAATTTCTGAACAACGTAACTGAACCAAAATACATTAGCAAAATAGACTGTAAGCAACATGCATCTATTCATTCAACATCTCATTACGGCTTGGCTATGAAGGCACATGACTATTGTATATTATTTAAATTTGCAAATATTTGAGTCCATGCAGCACACCACAAGCTGAAGTAAGTGCAAAATAATAATACTTTCAATTGTGGCAAATAAGTTCCAAAATCAAAACTTGTCATAGAAATCAAAATCATCTTCATCCGAGGCCTCCCCCCCCCCGCACTGACTTCATAAGACTCACACTCTGAGTCTACATTGATTGGCACGGCTGTCGTGTTTTTGTTCTTGCCAGGAACTTTTTGTATTCCAGGCTTGACTGGTAACTCCTTGTCCTGTTCTGCATCTGTTTCTGTGTTGGCTTCTGTTTTCAAAGAGGATTGAGGAAATGGAGTTTCTCTTGATTCTGACTGTGCTTCATGATCTGAAATAATCCAAATTGATATCTATGACAAATGAAATCCTATTCCTGATTAAATGTAGGTGACTCAATGCATTTTCAATAATTTCACAAGAGGTTTAAAAAATCATCATCAATAATAATGGCATTTTTTATGTATTCCCATCAGGAATTGACTTATTTTTTTGCGAATTAGTATTCTTTTTCAAAATTCAATGTTACATATGGATGCATGCAGTATGCCTGAAATTTCATGACATTGTGCATTCCATAAAGTTACAAAATTTGTCAAAAAGCTAAAATTGTTGGAACTGTCACATGTTCCAAGACTAATTTAGGCTCAAAACAAGAGCACTCTGCCTACTGAGAGAAAAAGTATGTATTCCTACCTTTCTTTTTCATTGCCGCCTGTATTGCTGCTTCCACACTGTCCACACTGTCAGTGTCCGTGTCTGGCGGAGCAGGTCTTAGGGATGGAATACTCGAGGCAAATGACTTGAATGCTGGCCTGTATGGGAAAGTTTTTCAGACAGAAGTAATAGATCATTTTGTGTATACAGTATTCGAATGTGAGAATCAATGTGTGAGAGAGAGAGAGAGAGAGAGAGAGAGAGAGAGAGAGAGAGAGAGAGAGAGAGAGAGAGAGAGAGAGAGAGAGAGAGAGAGAGAGAGAGAGAGAGAGAGAGAGAGAGAGAGAGAGAGAGAGAGAGAGAGAGAGAGAGAGAGAGAGAGAGAGAGAGAGAGAGAGAGAAGAGAGAGAGAGAGGAGAGAGAGAGAGAGAGAGAGAGAGAGAGAGAGAGAGAGAGAGAGAGAGAGAGAGAGAGAGAGAGAAGAGAGAGAGAGAGAGAGAGAGAGAGAGAGAGAGAGAGAGAGAGAGAGAGAGAGAGAGAGAAACCCCCCCCCCCCCCCCATCAATTTTACAGGTCTTTGATATGAAGAAGAAAAAAAGCTGAATATATAAAGAAGGTATTTGCATATACATGTATGCCGCCCCATTGACCTTGCTTAGATTATTGTTACTGAATATATACCTTGCAAGTGGAGTGTGTGGCTGAGATGTATTGCCTGTCATCTGTCCTCCAGCTTCATCCTCCTCACTCTCTGTTTTGTCATGTCCTTTCCCTTGCCACCCACGAGGGACTTATATGCAGCGGAATCTGTAAAATTCAGCGGTGCCTTAGCTGCATAAAGGTATTGTATAGCATCACATTAGCCAATTGTACCTTTAGTCACTCATTTTTGCTTCCACATGTAATGTCTTAGAGTGGAGGTTTATAAAATACTATCACCCACCCGTCAAATTCGTATTTTCATCAAAGAAATCCAGATCACTGTCCTCTGGATTGTGTGGTGTTCCTTTAGATAGCAAGGCTGAAGTGGGTCTGGCAGCACTGATTTTTGTGAGTGGTGTGGGTGGAGATGTTTCAGAGGAACTGGACTGCCTATTAAGAGACTTGAGCTCTTTCTGTGATGCTTCAGATGGCACAACTGTGGTAGTTCTGACAGGACTAGTTTTTGTGGGTGCTGAGGTTGGAGCCTGTTTGGAGGAATTGAACTCCTTGTCGTTCAAATCTATCTCTTTTTCTTTAGTCTCAGTTTTGTGATGCGTGTGTGACGTCAGTCTGGTATCCTCTTCAGAATTTGATGCATCTTTATCTGGGTTACTGACAATAGTTTCAACAGGCTTTATTATAAGAGAAGAGTTCATGTCATCAGGTATTTGGGTTGGGTTAGGTTTATGGCTGTTCTCTTGCTCCATATTGACTGTGCCTCGACTAGCAGACTCTGGAGAGTGCTCCTTTCGAGACACCGCATCATGCTTGGCTTCCATAAAGTTATTTTCTGTGCTTGTTGGTGGAATCTTGTCTATAGGGATCCTCTCTGGAGTGGATATTTGTCCATTATTGTGTTCACTGCCTGCCAAAGTGAGAGAAACATTTGATTTTGGTATTGGGTGGTCGGTGTTCTTAATGATTTTAGTTTCATCTTTCACTAGATAGTCATTTGTGTTCTTTCATCATAGTATTTTCTTGGGCTGAACATTTCCATAGATTTGTTATCCATATTTGGCTCTGTGGGTGTTTTAGTAAACCTTTCTTCCCTTAATCTGTTGGCCACCTCGTCCATGTCTTCACGCCCTTGCATTGATATGGATGCTTGGATGACATTACTATCTCTTTCTGGTAATTCTTTCTTTACCAATAAACTTGATTGAGGGTTGTAAGTCTCCGTGGGTAGTGGAAGTGTAACTCGATCATATTGCGGATCCAGCTCTAAACTATTATTTAGGGAAGATGGTGATGTTTTCTGATTAAGAGAGTCATTCGAGAAATTCTTTAGCTGAGGTTTCTTGTATTCTGATTCAAAACCATTTTCTGATAAAGATTTGCCTGGTGAATAGTTAGAAACACTGCTTGTAGGGTCTGTAGAAATATAATTTTGCTGATATCCATTGGTTTGAAGAGTGCTTGTACCAGGAGGATGCTGTGGTTGAAAGGTTGACTGTGGCTGATCATTAAGGTACTTCATGTCTGTAGCACCTTGATTTGGAACACTTTGTTGATGAACCGGCAGACCAGGTGGAGGTTTATTTGTAGCCAGTGCACCAGACGTATGAATCAGGGCATCATCCAGGCCTATGTTTCTGTTATATTCTAGTGCGTCTCTTGTAGCAGGATGGATGATTTGGTTTTGCACACCAGTTCTATTCACATCATCAGGAATCCCATATCCCAGATGAGATGGATGGCTATACATTGCAGGTGTTTTAGGTGTGTTGCCTTGAGACTGAGGTACCATTCCAGTGTGAGGTGGTGGTTCTCTATAAACGGGAGGAATTATATAATCCCCATAAGAGGGTTGGCTATGGGTGATTGGAGTGTTGGCCATGTTGCCTTGGGTCTGTGAAACAATGCTAGTGTGAGTTACAGGCTCTCTGGAAGCATGAGGTATCACATAACCTTCACGAGGAGGTTGGCTGTAGGTCATTGGGGTTTTATCCATGTTGACTTGAGGTTGGCTAATTATTCCATCATGAGAGAGTTGTTCCCTGGAAATATGTGGACTCGTATAATCCACATGATAGAACTGGTTATGGGTAGATGGAGTCCTAATACTGCTGCCCTGTTGATTATGTGAAGCCATAGCTCTGTGAGGGAGTAGTTCTTCTGTTAGGCTTGTGCTTTGCATTGATAGACTTGTTATAGGCGTAGTGAATGGCTGTTGCTGATTCGTCATTGAATTAAATCCTCTTGGTTGATGTCTATCCATAGAATATGCAGACATATGGCTTGTTGAAGCAGGGTTATATGAAACTATGGGTGAAATTAGAGGTTGTGGTGGGAGAGAGGAGTGTTGCAGCTGTACTTTGGAGGAAGGTGTACTTGTGGCCTGAAAGTTGTCCTTCCAAGCTGCATTATCTGTAAAGGCGAAACAATACTTGGTAACCGGATTTTCAGGACATGGAAAATTGAAAATGCACAGTATGAAGGAACATGCAAAGGAGCTGCTGTATGGGAACATGTAAAGTGTTTGTTACATGAAAGCCTTGAGAAAAATATTTAATCTATAGAAGTACTGAATCTCAACATCCTTATGATGCAAAATGGCATAATCGAGGTTAATTTCAAAAGGCAAACCTATTGTCTTTACTCTACTTTTTCATTACCTGAGGAATAGATGCCAGACAGATCTTGGTGAACGGTTGTGTGAGGTATTGGGTTTGCAGTCCTTAAACTCATCTCATACTGGAGCTGGAAGAAACATAAGACAAGGTTTAGGAACTGCCTTGTCTGGTATTTACATGTTGCTTCCTCTGATACTGACGTGGCAAATATCACGTTGGTTGCTATTTGATATCTCACACACAAAATAAACTAGGGCATGATTTGTAGATTTAACCCCACTGTACAGAGTGGTTTAATGAGCATCAAAAATAGAATACTGAGAGTACATTCTCATACATCTGAAACCTCTTTCAGATGGTGATTTTTAGAGACCAAAAGTAATCAGGTATTCCATATGATACAATGTACCTTAACTGTAGCATGATATATTTATATGTACATCAAGTATAGGCATCCAGCCTCTGGCCCCTTTACTTTTGGCTCAGTTCTTGCGGCTGGAACGTGGCAGCGAGCTCAAAGTGCTTTTAAAATACCTAGTCTACAGAAGTTACAGAAGTCTACAACAAGCAACAGAAGTTATTGTAAAACCGAAGTTTATTTAGCACTAATTAAATCATTACGCTAATTACTCATTAAGGGCTTGTTCTACGCAAGAAGTTTGTTTCACAGACCCCCATTGATTTTGACAGCACTACTTGCATGTCAAATTTCAGCTCAATCTGAAAATATTTAGGAGTAGTTATTAACTGTTTTGGCTTACGAATGGTTCCACTCCCCTTACGTGAATAGGTCTTATGGTAAGTAGCAGCTCGCTTCGCTCGCTGCCAATAAAAAAATAAAAAACTGCCATGATAGGAATAGCACCTGCCTTCCCCCTCCCTGTACTGTGTGTGCTGAGTCTACCTGAAGAGACATTCATGAAACTGATTACACTAATAGGTTGACAAAGGTGTATCTTGTCTCCATTTTTGTTCAATATCACCTTGGGTGGGGTGTGAAAGGTCAGGGAAAAGTAGCTAGACTTTTATAGAGACAATTGGAAGTGAGTAAATTAATGTTTGTGGATGATACAGCACTTGTTACAGATAGCAGGAAGAAACTGGATAATTCAGCTACAGAGATTTGGAGGGGGAGGAATGGTGAGTGATTAGTACATATGGAAAAGTTTTGATATGTACGGATGGAATTCGAGGGAGAAGTGAACCCTAAGTCGGGTGAGGGCACTAAGATTTGTAAACACTGAGGGAAGTTTAGAGTAAGAGTGATCTGTGTGTGAAAGTAAGAACAGGGATGTTAGAGGGAATCATAGTTCCAGCTGTTCTGTATGGCTGTGAAGCCTGAAAGTTGAATGCATGGGCAAGAAAAAAGTAAAGTAGTAGTGGAAATTTAGTGCTTAAAAACAATATCAGGGGTGAAATGACATGATTGAGTAAGACACAGTGTAGAGAGAGGTGTAGAAACCAGTGTAGCTTGCTGGAGGGAGCAGACTAGGGAGTGCTAAAGCAGTGCAATCATGTGAAAAGAGCATGGGAGGCGAGGATGATTATGAGACTACGCAGTATAAAAATCATGAGAAGAAGAAATGTAAATTAATACATTCTAATAGTTAACTAATTTTGTATAACTAGACAAATGCATGTTATTAATCAGAATATGTAATGCATATTTTACTTAGTTTCGTAAGTAGTTGTTTAGCAAAAATGTATTTCATGGACAATATGAGAGTTTAATGCATGTTTCAACTCACTTTCCTCTGTCGCAGTTGTTCCGTGTGTGCTGCCAAGAGCTTGTGTTCCCTCCTGATGGCGTCAACTCTGGCAAGCAAACTCTGGAAATTCTGTGTTGCTTCCATTTCCTTCTGTGCAAGCTCCCTCTGGATGTCCCTGATCTTGTCCTTGAAGTCTTCATGTCTGAGTAAGTAAGCAGATATATATGTATACAGGAGGAAATGTATTGGCAATCATATATTCACATATTGTTTTGAAAGTAATAGCTTTTTGATTGAGAAGTTCCATTACATTATCCTCTGATGAATCTGTTTATTGTTAGTTGTAGTTTGGAAAGTCTGCCAATGGGACCCTTAAGGTACAAGTGTGGCAAGCAGGCTCATTATTCTTGCTTGATACATACAAAAATATCATAAAATATCCTTCAAAATTAATCATACAAATAAAATACCATACAAGATATTTGTAGCCCACCTTCTTTCTCTCTTCTGAGCACAAAGTAGCGATTGCCTTTCCAGCTCTAAGCGGTGAAGCTCCCTGAAGCAGACAATGTAGCTGGTTAATTAAGAGAGATCTGCCTGCTTTATGGTTTGCATTTTGTGCATACATACATACAAAAACATATCAATTAATAGATTAACAATTATTATCTTTTTTTGCAATTGATAGGTAGGTAGTACGTGTACTGTTTACCTCGTGACCAAAATCCGAAAGAAGGAATTTGGAGTTTTCTGATTAACTCTTGCATTAGTAGGGTGAATATGTATGGATGAATGTAAATACTCATGGAAGGTGAGATTATAGGAGCTGAAGCATGTAGATAGCAATATCAGATTAACAGTAACCATGAAGACCATTGTAGAAAAGAGCAAAAGATTCAATATTGCAGCAACATATAAAAAATTGAAGACATTCAAAGAAAACTGGTTGAGATTCTTGACTCCCCCTGTAGTTTAGAGGAGCTGGCTGTATGAATCCTTCCCTCATACTGTACATGAGGCATACCCACATACATACCCACAGGCATACCTTACACAATGACTGATAAGGCCCTTGCACTGTCAATGTTTAGGAGGGGGGAAACCAGAGACAACACTAATCACCTAACTTATGGATATGTTTAGGCGAAATTTTTATTAGAGATATTTAGTAAGAGTACAACCCCTGAATGTTTAGTGTGGGGGAGGGGACAGATGGGGGCTGTGGAGGAAAGGATATTGTTGTCTGGAAGGATAAGACAAGGGTAGGTTGATTTTTTGAGGCGAAGATCACTATAGGTTCACTTCTCATTATTTAGAAATAGTAGAAAGAGGATATGTTAGTCACTTTGTGGTATTGATTCACTTAATACTTGTCAAGATGTCTGTTTGGCAAATATTATTGAGAAATGCAGGTAGTCATCAGCATAGGTGGGTAAAACATTGTATGTATGATGATGATAATATTACTACTACTACTACTGATAGTAATAAAAGTAATGATAATAATATTGATAATGATGATAATAATAATAATAATGATAATAATAACTAATGATAGACTAATGATCCTGATAATAACAGTGGTAATGGTAGGCTACTAGTTGTCATTATTTCATCTTGAAGAAATCATTACTATACCTTTCTCTGACAGCTTTTTTTAGTTCACCAATCTGCTGATAATACTCCAGCATATCAGCCATGGCGAAGGGTTACTTTGAATGCTCGATTCTGGAAAGGAGAACTAGAATCATTAATTAGCAAAAATCTGATAACACCCGGGAATGATGTGCCCTCTTTTATAATAAGCAATATTTGTACAGGATAAGTTAGTATAACATTCTCAATTTAGTAGACTGATTAAAACTCGATAATATAAGTGCAGTCATAGTAATTTAAATATCCATACAGGCCAGACCTATGAAATTTGTTAATCATATACAGAGGCAGTTAAGTAAATTTTTCTCCCAAGTATTAGAATAGTGAGATTAATTTCACATCTACCGTATTACGTCTATGGTATAACAGGTGCCACCTAAAATATGTTAGTTTTTCTATGTAGCTCTAAGGTCACATTGTTAACTTTATTTATCAGGTAAACACACTTCTTCCTTCTTTTTACATGTATTTTCGCTCACTTTTCTTTTCTTTTTCCCCTCACTTCACTGCTCCCTGCTATGGATTCTTGATAACTATATAGGCAATGTCATTCACTGGGCTGCACATCATAACACCACACTATATATACTCTACCATAACAGTAACTTTATTGCCATACATACATATATACGAAAATACTAGGGTTAATATGGAGAAGAGTTTCACGTACGCTACAGACCTTACTACTCACGAATTAAAAAAAAAAATTTGACTCAGTATACTGTACACCACTACTCTACTTGCGCTCAATGGGAAAAAAAAAAAAAAAAAATATTTTGTGGTTAAGGTTAGGTTAGGTTTCTTTAAAACCTGTTGGGTTGGGTTGGGTTGGGTTGGGTTGGGTTGGGTTAAGTTAAGTTAGGTTAGGCCATTTTTTTTTTTTTTTTTTTTTTTGGGTTTGCGCAAAATAAAACTAGCACCATTAGAACAAGCACCTATTGTAGGCCAAGAAAAAGTAGTTGGTGTCTCTGAAAACGAACGTGAAACTCTCCTCCATAATTACCAATACTAGTTTGCCTCTTTAAAAAATAGGGTCTTCCAGCTTATATATGACTGAAAAATACTTTACAATACCATTTTCTCCTGTTTGCTTCACAGACAGACAGGAGGCGCGTGACAGGTCGAGTCATGTTGTCACCGTGGCTCAGGTGTGGAGGCGCGAGGCTGCAGGTGTGTTGTTTGGGCCGTTGTCATGGTAACCGCCCCAATGTGAGGCGTGGCGTAGTTATTGCTGATGATGCGTAATATATAATTGGCTGACACACACACACACACACACACACACACACACACACACACACACACACACACACACACACACACACACGTAGATGAATACATAAATAGATAATTACATATACAAAGACAGGGAATGGAATTAATGTGAATGAATACAGAAATAGATTATTAAAGATGTAGAGACAGGGAATGGAATGTCAGAGTAATGTGAGTGAGGGCATGAGCGTCCGTGAGGGGGGGGGGGGGGTTAAAAACAGGTAGCTCTAGAATTACCCCATCCTCCCCTCTGAAACTAAGAATCTAAGGGTAATATACCTACATATAAGCGTTAATTATGAGTTTTATGTCTTTGTTTCGCCCTTGGAAAAATTGCAGTGGACGCCCTTGATTGAGCGATATAGTAATGCTAAGAAATGTTTATTCGGTAATGCAATGAAGTGTTTCAAGGCTATATTGCCAGTTTAGAATCATCAGTCCTCGAGGTCAATTAGATCCAGTGGGCCAGAATCCTCCCAGGGGGAATTTTGAAGTGAAATGCACTGATAAACCTGTGCTCAACCTGTTATTGCTGAACTCCTCAGCCTTGTATCAGCTAAATCCAGTCGGGTGTTATTTGAACTTTAATATAAATTATTTGAGTCATTGAGGATAAATCTGTGGTGTGGATCCTACGAATTATCATTGGCTCTTATAGATATCTAACTTTCATTCCTTGTCTGTGTCTCACTATACATGCATAGGTTATGTTAGTTATGTTTTATATTATGTTATCACGAGTGCCTTCTTTGTATTTCATGTCATAACAGGCCCTAAAGATCCTACTATCTCTTACTACTTATCTACTTATCTAGTTATTACTTATCTAGTTATTACTTACTACTTATCTAGTTATTACTTACTACTTATCTAGTTATTACTTACTACTTATCTAGTTATTACTTACTACTTATCTAGTTATTACTTATCTAGTTATTACTTACTACTATTACTTACTATTTATCTAGTTATTATTTACTACATATCTAGTTATTATTTACTACTTATCTAGTTATTATTTACTACTTATCTAGTTATTACTTACTACTTATCTAGTTATTACTTACTACATATCTAGTTATTACTTACTATTTATCTAGTTATTACTTACTACTTATCTAGTTATTACTTACTACTTATCTAGTTATTACTTACTACTTATCTAGTTATTACTTATCTAGTTATTACTTACTACTTATTACTTACTATTTATCTAGTTATTATTTACTACATATCTAGTTATTATTTACTACTTATCTAGTTATTATTTACTACTTATCTAGTTATTACTTACTACTTATCTAGTTATTACTTACTACTTATCTAGTTATTACTTACTATTTATCTAGTTATTACTTACTACTTATCTAGTTATTACTTACTATTTATCTAGTTATTATTTACTACATATCTAGTTATTATTTACTACTTATCTAGTTATTATTTACTACTTATCTAGTTATTACTTACTACTTATCTAGTTATTACTTACTACTTATCTAGTTATTACTTACTATTTATCTAGTTATTATTTACTACTTATCTAGTTATTACTTACTATTTATCTAGTTATTATTTACTACATATCTAGTTATTACTTACTACTTATCTAGTTATTATTTACTACATATCTAGTTATTACTTACTACTTATCTAGTTATTATTTACTACTTATCTAGTTATTACTTACTACTTATCTAGTTATTACTTACTATTTATCTAGTTATTATTTACTACATATCTAGTTATTACTTACTACTTATCTAGTTATTACTTACTACTTATCTAGTTATTACTTACTACTTATCTAGTTATTACTTACTACTTATCTAGTTATTACTTACTACTTATCTAGTTATTACTTACTACTTATCTAGTTATTACTTACTACTTATTACTTACTATTTATCTAGTTATTATTTACTACATATCTAGTTATTACTTACTACTTATCTAGTTATTATTTACTACTTATCTAGTTATTACTTACTACTTATCTAGTTATTACTTACTATTTATCTAGTTATTATTTACTACATATCTAGTTATTACTTACTACTTATCTAGTTATTACTTACTACTTATCTAGTTATTACTTACTACTTATCTAGTTATTACTTACTACTTATCTAGTTATTACTTACTACTTATCTAGTTATTACTTACTACTTATCTAGTTATTACTTACTACTTATCTAGTTATTATTTACTACTTATCTAGTTATTACTTACTACTTATCTAGTTATTACTTACTACTTATCTAGTTATTACTTACTATTTATCTAGTTATTATTTACTACTTATCTAGTTATTACTTACTACTTATCTAGTTATTACTTACTACTTATCTAGTTATTACTTACTATTTATCTAGTTATTATTTACTACATATCTAGTTATTACTTACTACTTATCTAGTTATTACTTACTACTTATCTAGTTATTACTTACTACTTATCTAGTTATTACTTACTACTTATCTAGTTATTATTTACTACTTATCTAGTTATTATTTACTACTTATCTAGTTATTACTTACTACTTATCTAGTTATTACTTACTACTTATCTAGTTATTACTTACTACTTATCTAGTTATTATTTACTACTTATCTAGTTATTACTTACTACTTATCTAGTTATTACTTACTACTTATCTAGTTATTACTTACTACTTATCTAGTTATTATTTACTACTTATCTAGTTATTACTTACTACTTATCTAGTTATTACTTACTACTTATCTAGTTATTACTTACTATTTATCTAGTTATTATTTACTACATATCTAGTTATTACTTACTACTTATCTAGTTATTACTTACTACTTATCTAGTTATTACTTACTACTTATCTAGTTATTACTTACTATTTATCTAGTTATTATTTACTACATATCTAGTTATTACTTACTACTTATCTAGTTATTACTTACTACTTATCTAGTTATTACTTACTACTTATCTAGTTATTACTTACTACTTATCTAGTTATTACTTACTACATATCTAGTTATTACTTACTACTTATCTAGTTATTACTTACTACTTATCTAGTTATTACTTACTACATATCTAGTTATTACTTACTACTTATCTAGTTATTACTTACTACTTATCTAGTTATTACTTACTACTTATCTAGTTATTACTTACTATTTATCTAGTTATTATTTACTACTTATCTAGTTATTACTTACTACTTATCTAGTTATTATTTACTACTTATCTAGTTATTACTTACTACTTATCTAGTTATTATTTACTACATATCTAGTTATTATTTACTACATATCTAGTTATTACTTACTACTTATCTAGTTATTACTTACTACTTATCTAGTTATTACTTACTACTTATCTAGTTATTACTTACTACTTATCTAGTTATTACTTACTACTTATCTAGTTATTACTTACTACTTATCTAGTTATTACTTACTACTTATCTAGTTATTACTTACTACATATCTAGTTATTACTTACTACTTATCTAGTTATTACTTACTACTTATCTAGTTATTATTTACTACTTATCTAGTTATTACTTACTACATATCTAGTTATTACTTACTACTTATCTAGTTATTACTTACTACTTATCTAGTTATTACTTACTACTTATCTAGTTATTATTTACTACTTATCTAGTTATTATTTACTACATATCTAGTTATTACTTACTACTTATCTAGTTATTACTTACTACTTATCTAGTTATTATTTACTACATATCTAGTTATTACTTACTACTTATCTAGTTATTACTTACTACTTATCTAGTTATTACTTACTACTGGCTAGTATTTATCTCCCGAGAGAGTCTCTATATTTCTTACAACTTTCCAAGTAACCTATGACTAAGCCAAGGTATTCAAATTGTTTTACCTCTTCCATTAGTGGTGACTTGGTTTAGTAAATCAGATTTATTCTAGGAACTCATTTTATATTATTTGTTCGTATATCATCTGTTGAAATACAGGCATTCTCCTTATTTACATGCAGGTTACATACTTTCAGTTACATTGAAGCCTCTCTGTAGCCTATATAAAAGTTATAGTTCTCACATTTTCAATCAACCCAACCTGTCTCAGGCAATAGTGAAGTCAGTGCTGGTGATAACAAAAAACATTGAACTATGCCATCTAAGGCTGGTAAAAATATATTGTTTAGTATCAGTGGGGTAGCATATAGTTGTGCTTCGCAATTTTTTTTTTTTAATATCTATGGTAGTATTCAGTATAGATAAATATAATGTTGGGATTTCATATATTTAAAGTACGTGTAAGTACAAACTACAAAATGCAATACCAATCACGTTTGTAATTAGGGGAACTTAAATTAGGGGCATTTCGTCCCAGGTCCATGGCCATGGCTAATACTAAATTTGCCACCAAACAAACTGAACAGAAAACAAAAATTGGTTTGGCTCGTGTTTAGGATGCAGGACAGGAAGGAGAGGAGGAGAGAATTACAGGAATGAAGAGGTGGCAGAAGAGGAGTCATGCTGCATAGGTCTCTTATGACTGTCCTCCTACTGAGTTACGGTTACTGAGCTGAAGGTAGTTTTGATTTAGCTTTACCATATTCTTGACACTTACAATTTCATGGATGGGGATGAAAGGTGGATGTAGGTAATCTTAAGTAACAGGAACTACCTCGTGTAGGTCTCACAGTCTCTTGTAGCTTCCTTATTTGCCTATGCCCTCATGTACACTACCACATGTAATCTATTTTCTTTCTTGGAATTTTTGTTCATTTCTGAGGTAACTGCCCTTCTCACTTTACTTTGCAGACTCATGCCTAAGAGGAAATGGCAAAAATAAGCTGATAAGTGCACTGAGCCTCCCACAGCAAGTGAAAGATGGATACTTGAGACACGCACTGCTGACCTATCCCAGGCCCATCAAACTGCATGTACGTAATACCTATCCCTCTGCCTTGGGTATTTCTCAAAATCTTGGGATTTCAAAAAGAAAATTGTTCTGCCTCCGTAATAAATAATTAATATATTTTTTAATCCAGTTCGTAATGCTAAAATTTGATTAAAAACACAATAAAATCAAAGGAGATCACCACTGTATTAGTCCATTCATTCATTTCACTTGCTTCTCACATTCTGGCTGCACTCTTTATGGATTTCCAAGTTAGAATACATCAAGCTTTTCCCTCTCAAAAACAAGCACTTTATATATTTTTTTCTTTTTAGTAATTTTGAAATGTTGCCTATGACAGATGGTATTAAGATCCTGAACCAATTTTTTCAAGTCCCTTTCATTTTCTGCAATAAACACGTTACCTACAATCAATGTGTACAATTTCCACTTCCCACCACTTGTCATGTCAAACTTCTACTCCAACATTTCCCACCACTTGTCATGTCAAACTTTTACTCCAACATTTCCCACCACTTGTCATGTCAAACTTCTACTCCAACATTTCCCACCACTTGTCATGTCAAACTTTTACTCCAACATTTCCACCACTTGTCATGTCAAACTTCTACTCCAACATTTCCCACCACTTGTCATGTCAAACTTTTACTCCAACATTTCCCACCACTTGTCATGTCAAACTTCTACTCCAACATTTCCCACCACTTGTCATGTCAAACTTTTACTCCAACATTTCCCACCACTTGTCATGTCAAACTTCTACTCCAACATTTCCCACCACTTGTCATGTCAAACTTTTACTCCAACATTTCCCACCACTTGTCATGTCAAACTTCTACTCCAACATTTCCCACCACTTGTCATGTCAAACTTTTACTCCAACATTTCCAACCCCTTTTTTCATCCATAAACAAATTTAACAGCCAAGGTGACATCACATATCCGTCTCACTGCCTCATATATCCTTATGTTTTCATCTATTTCTCCATTCACCCCAACACATACGCCTGCATCACCATAGAAGACTTTCACACCATATTTTATCATCATACCACCCACTCTACACACAATAAATCACACTTAGCTTTCCAGTAAATCCTATTAAGGACCTATTCTAAATCTGTAAGGCAGCATATACTTTTTTTCCTTTTGCTTTAATTTTTTCAACAATCATCCTTAGATTAAAAAATTGGTCAACACATCCTGTCAGTTTTTAAATCCACTGCTTTTGTTACCATTGTATTTGCAACAGTCTGCACATTGGTCCTGTAACTTCCCCATTTTCAAATTTCATCTTGTTCTTCCACCCTTCTATAACCTTGTCACACCCATGCCTTCCACCCTTCTATAACCTTGTCACCCCCATGCCTTCCACAACCTTGTCACCCCCATGCCTTCCACCCTTCTATAACCTTGTCACCCCCATGCCTTCCACAACCTTGTCACCCCCATGCCTTCCACCCTTCTATAACCTTGTCACACCCATGCCTTCCACCCTTCTATAACCTTGTCACCCCCATGCCTTCCACCCTTCTATAACCTTGTCACCCCCATGCCTTCCACAACCTTGTCACCCCCATGCCTTCCACCCTTCTATAACCTTGTCACACCCATGCCTTCCACCCTTCTATAACCTTGTCACACCCATGCCTTCCACCCTTCTATAACCTTGTCACACCCATGCCTTCCACCCTTCTATAACCTTGTCACACCCATGCCTTCCACAACCTTGTCACACCCATGCCTTCCACCCTTCTATAACCTTGTCACACCCATGCATGTCAGTGTCACTATTGTATCCTCTTGGTTTCACACAATTAATTTCTCAAGATATAGTCCTTTTTTTGGCCTAAGGATTCTCGCATTCCCATCCTGCACTAAATCTCGTCCACTTTTCCATTCTGTTCCACTTTCTTTTCTTATGTCTGTAGTATCTATTATTATGTCTATACAGCTTTTTCTTGCCCTCACAATCTGTATATATATTTGTATTCTTTTTGCTACTCGTTAGCTACTTCATACCTAGCCCAACTCAACACATTTTTTTTTCCCTCCTACCATTCTAGCAACATCTTTCACTCACTCCGTAAACCTGTAATACATCTCGCTTTACCTCTAGTCATATTTGCTAAATCACTTTAATTTAGCTAATATTTTTAATCATCATTCTCTTTATAGATTTAACTGATCTACGCTCCTAATTATTCTAAGTACTTTCTCCACACTAACCCTTGCCATTTGTAAATTATTGTACTCTTTCATTTGATTAGAATTCTACCATATAATTTACTAGATATCCTCAATACAACTTATTTCCTTCATCTACAGCACTTTGTAAACATGTTAATGCATTACATTTATTTCAGGTGAATGGGCTCGAGTGGAAGTTGCAGGTCACCGTCCACCGGGTAGGCCAAGGAAGACATGCTGTTGAAGAGGATGTGGCAGCAACGGATAGAGTTAGTTGGAAGCGTATCATCGGCCATCTAACCTCATAAAATATAATGGGAAAAACTGACGTGAAACAGAAAGAAGAAAGGACTATTGTGATCATCAGCTCGGGAGGCAACGCATCGTCCACACTATCGAACAGTGCTTGGCTGGCCGGCATCTCACCAGTCATGCCTGCAATGTGTCCACAGTGCTGTGAGTAGATAGTTGGCAGGCACGTGAGCTGTATCACCATGCAGAGCACAGTTGAATAGAAGCAAACTGCACTGTGCAGTATGTTGTTACCTGCTGTCAGTTTGGAAATGCGAGTTCATTGAAACACTACAATTTCAGGGTATACATTTAGTCCGTCCTAGTACATTATTTCCAATGTGCTAGGACTGACTAAATGTATACCCTGAAATTGTGTTGTTTCGATGAACTGTCAATTCTCACAGCAGGTAACAACATGCTTTTATCTATATTCAACTGTGCTCTGCATGGTGATAGTTAAAACATGCCTGCCAACAATCTACTCACAGCAGTGTGGACAACATGAGAAAATAAGGAGTCTTACAAGTAAGAGTATAAGACCAACACGTGGAAGTTCCTGTAAACTACAGCCTTTACCTATTCAACAGTATGGACGACGACGGCCTCAATCATTCATTCTATCACTACAGCCTTTACCTATTCAACAGTATGGACGACGACGGCCTCAATCATTCATTCTATCACTACAGCCTTTACCTATTCAACAGTATGGACGACGACGGCCTCAATCATTCTATCAGCAGAATAAATCCATTCTATTTGTAAATAAAAAATTCAGTTTAAACTTTGTATTTATTTTCTGTAGCTTCTTTCAAGTATTATTGACTTGGTACTGCGTGTTGTTTCCGTATAGCATCAGTTTTATGAAGGCAGGATTGGCCCAATGTTACCTACAAAAAAAATATATACATAATGGGAAGAGTCTCTCGAACTCTTTACACTACAACTATACATAATTAACCAGCAAACAGTTAGTCAAGGAGTGGGCAGCAGGGAAGGCGGCCCCTCCACGCCAGGGAATGGAGGGGACGCCGAGGCTGTCAGGAGGAGTATGGGGTTTGCTGCTCCTCGAGGTCTGCAGGGCGACGCTCCACTGCCAGACTTGAGTTGAGAGCAGGAATGCCAAGGTAAAGTTCACAGATCCATGCTAGAACTTGGTCTGTCGTCATCCTCATATCTATCTGTAAGGCAAAGAAAGAAATGACTTGAGAAATTATCCATATTAAAAAAAAAATTCGAGTTAACACATTTTCTCTCTACCGTCAATTACACTATAGTCGCCACTGCACTAATGTCGCCAGGCGCCATATATTACGAATTTTAGCATCACTACAGATTTGTATATGCCACTGAAGACACGTATATAATATAAACTACATACTGTACAAGTCTGTAGTGATGCTAGAATTTGTAATATATGGTGTCTGGCGACATTAGTACAGTGGCGACATATGTAGTGTTATTGATGGTAGCTGTTTAATATATCACCTTGAAATATCAAGCAACCTCGAGCTCTTCTTAAGTCTAGCGCTAGGTCAAATGCACAAGGAAGCTCCAACATTATTTTCCTAATAGTGTCGAGTGAAATTATTGGGCAGTTCGTGAATCTGGAGGGTAACTTTTTCCCATGAGGCCTTCTCCCAAAAACTTTTGTGTGGCCCCTAAACACAGAACAGCTTTTACTTTTTTTAATGTTATATATAATGAGTGGGTTGACTGTATTTGTAGCAATAAGTGAAAATACATTTTAGCTATAAATATAATCAGCATGCCATGGATAGGCTGATGCCACTGTTACACTTGACGGGGTACAAAGGGCATTGATACTGTAAAGGAGAGAGTAGCAATTACATACCTAAATTAGCTGCTCCTTGAGGTCTGCAGGTTGACACTTCACCGCCAGACAGGAGATTGAGAGCAGGAATGCCAAGGTAACATTCACCGATGCATGATAGAACTTGGTCTGTCATCCTCATGATAGTGAACAGATGTTCAAAGGAAGCGATGAGGAGAAACTCAAAGATATTGTGATAACTAGGGAAATGGTGGAAGAGGGTATAGAAAAAATGAAAACATTTAAATCGCCAGGACCAGATGAAGTGTATCCCAGGGTATTAAAGGAATGCAAGGAGGTTGTTAGTGAGTCGTTAGTGCACATTTTTAGGAAATCGGTTGAGATAGGCGATGTGCCATTATTGTGGAGGAAAGGAAATGTTGTTCCCATATTTAAGAAGGGAGACAGAGGACTAAAGTCAAATTATCGACCCGTAAGTCTAACATCAGTGGTGGGTAAATTATTGGAATCTATTATTGCAAAAAACATTAGAGAGCACTTAGATAAACATAGTTTGATCAATGATTCACAACATGGATTCACCAAGGGTAGGTCATGTCTCACCAATTTATTGAGTTTTTATAGGAAAGTTTATGAGACGGCAGATAATGATAAGGATTATGATATAATATATTTGGACTTTAGTAAGGCATTTGACAAAGTACCACACGAGCGACTCTTAAATAAGGTTAGGGCTCATGGTATAGATGGGAAGGTTCTTCATTGGATCAGAGCTTGGCTAAGTAATAGGCAACAAAGGGTTACAATTAATGGTTCCAAATCTGAATGGGGACTGGTGACAAGTGGAGTTCCACAAGGGTCTGTTTTGGGCCCATTACTATTTTTGATTTACATCAACGACTTGGATAGTGGGATTAGCAGTGATATCAGCAAGTTTGCTGATGATACTAAGTTAGGTAGGATTATTGGATCACAGTCTGACGTAAACATATTGCAGGGAGACTTAGATAAACTTAACGAGTGGGCAGTCAGATGGCAGATGGAATTTAATATTGATAAATGTAGCGTTATGAATGTTGGTAGAAAAAACCCTGGTAATAGATACACCATAAGCAATGTATCGCTGAAAAGATCAGAAGGTGAAAAAGATCTTGGAGTGAGGGTGAGCCCAGACCTCCGACCTAGGAAACAATGTATTGAGGCCAGAAATAGAGCTAATAGAGTATTAGGATTCATTACCAGAAGTGTTAAAAGTAGAAGTGCGGAAGTTATTCTAAAGCTTTATCTGGCTCTAGTCAGGCCTCACCTAGACTATGCAGTTCAGTTTTGGTCTCCATATTACAGGATGGATATAGTGTTGTTAGAAAAAGTGCAGAGAAGGATGACCAAAATGATACAAGGGATGCGTAACTTTAGTTATGAGAGGAGATTGAAGTTATTACAATTACACTCACTCGAGAGACGCAGAGTAAGGGGCGATCTGATAGAATTTTTTTAAGTGGATAAAGGGATTTAATAAAGGAGAGGTAGGAAAAGTTCTTACGGCTTTTAACCAGGGTAGAACAAGAAGTAACGGATTCAAGCTGGAAAAGCGTAGATTTAGAAAGGAAATAGGGAAAAACTGGTTCACAAATAGGGTGGTGAATGAGTGGAATGGTCTCAGTAGACAGGTAGTTAGTGCGGAGTCATTAGGGAGCTTTAAAGGGGAGCTGGATAAGTTCATGGATGGGGATGAAAGGTGGATGTAGGTAGTGTTAGGTGACAGGAACTACCACGTGTAGGCCTCGCGGCCTCTTGTAGCTTCCTTATTTTCTTATGTTCTTCTTATGTTCTTATGTTCTCATACCTCAGATCTGTGGGGCAAAGAAAGAAATTACAATAATATCCTAATATATAATTAAATCCTTAAATTATGTCATTATGATTGAAGACTATTCTATCCATCCCCAGACTCCCAAGAACTCCATGGGGGTGCCAACAGGAGGTCCCATTTATTCCTGTCCTTGTATTCCCTCCTTACATTCTCTAATCCTCTCATTCTTCTCTCACCCCTTCATCCCACATATTCAAGCACTGCCCTCCCCTTTCACTGGGGGCAGTCTTCTAGTACCCACAGCATCTACTACACTTACTACATACTACTAGTCAACTCTTTCTGCCATTCTTTATACATGACCGAATCCCCTCAGAGTGCTGCACTTGACCCCCTTAACCACTCTACATGTCATCCTTTTACCTTGACTTCATACCAATCCGGTTTATACACTTTCGTATTACTTTTTCTCACACCACAGGCACTTCTCAAAAAACTAATTACAATCACTTAGATCCTTGACCAGTGCCTTTCATTCCACACCCAAATATCACTTGAATATGTGATTGTTAGTCATATTATTGCATCTCGCTTACTCTTTTATCTCCATGGTGACAAGTCGCTCCTTTCATCATACGTCCCAGAGATCAAACCACTTTCCTCCCTTTCAGTGCTCTTTCTCGCGTCTCACCTTTCTTGCTTCCATGCCTACATATAATTGAACCTATATAGTTAATTGAATTTATGAACTCCCTCAAATCTTTCTCCATTCAGCCTGATTTCACATGCCTTTGGACACTCAACTCTTACTCTATATTATGAGCTCTATAAATCTACTACTGTACTTTTACTCCTTTCAAAAATAATTACATTTTGTTCACATTCACCCTCAGCTTCAGTCTTCTGTACACACTATCAAACACGTTGACAAGTCTCTGCGGGTCATTCTAATTTTCTATTACCAAAACTGTATAATTTACAAATATAATCTTATTCAGCAACCATTCACCACCATTTACATACATTTCCATTCAAACACCTACTTTTGCTTTCATCTCCCTTATTACACCGTCTATGGATAGGTTAAACAGCCAAAGGAACATCACACATCCTTGCCCTTTCATTTCAATACTGACTCATTTCTCCATTTACCCCAACAAACTCCCTCGTAGCCTTATACAAAGCTTAAGCACCTTTCAATATCCTAGCAACACCATGCACCCTCAAAAACATCCCATATTACTGTCCAATCAATTCTTGTCATGCTTTCTCAAGATCCATGAACGCAACAAATATTCCTTTCCGTCAACATTTTTCAACTGCAATCCTGGGTGAAAAAATGTAGATCCACACAGGCTTCTTATTCTAAACCCTCACTGTTCTTCCCTAATCCTATATTGTGATATAATGCACCCTTGCAGCTAATTTTTCAATAAACCTTTCCAACTATGCTCAAAAGACTTATACTTCTGTAACTGCTATATTAATTTCTACTATCCTTCCCCTTGTATATTGGAATAATGACTGCCTGCCTTTGTCTATCTGTTACCCTGCCTCTCTCTTCCCATGCTAACCCACATACGTATCCTGTGCATCCATTCATCCACAGTTTCTCCTCCAGATATAACATCGCAGCTGTGGTCCCATGAACTCCTGCTATCTTTCCATTCTTCAAATTTTCCATGGCTTTCTTCACTGCCTTCTTCTCTTCAAGCTCTCCCACCACCACCTATCATTTCCCATCTATGTCACAATGACCTCCTTTACTCCTTGCATTCATCAAATTCTCTAAATACTCCATCCTCCTTCCTATCACAGCCTCTTTCTCCCTCATCCATAACGCCCATCCAATATAATCTTTTATCCTCAGTAGAATAGTTTAGTCAGCGAAACTAAAATTTTATACATTTGAAATGCAGCCAATACATCCTTTGAAGTGAGAAATTCTAAGCATTGAAAACTATAACAGAGGGAAACAGAGAAATATTGTACCTGTGTTGTGCCTATGTTGTGCTTCAGTGTGTTGTGTGCTTCAGTGTGTTGTGCGTGTGTGGTGTGCTTCAGTGTGTTGTGTGCTTCAGTGTGTTGTGTGCTTCAGTGTGTTGTGTGCTTCAGTGTGTTGTGTGCTTCAGTGTGTTGTGTGCTTCAGTGTGTTGTGTGCTTCAGTGTGTGGTGTGCTTCAGTGTGTGTGTGCTTCAGTGTGTGGTGTGCTTCAGTGTGTGGTGTGCTTCAGTGTGTTGTGTGCTTCCGTGTGTGTGTGCTTCCGTGTGTGGTGTGCTTCAGTGTGTGGTGTGCTTCAGTGTGTTGTGTGCTTCAGTGTGTTGTGTGCTTCAGGTGTGTGCTTCGTGTGTGCTTCAGTGTGTGGTGTGCTTCCCGTGTGTGGTTGCTTCAGTGTGTGTGTGTGCTTCAGGTGTGTGTGTTGCGTGTGTGGGTGTGCTTCAGTGTGTGTGTGCTTCAGTGTGTTGTGTGCTTCGTGTGTTGTGTGCTTCAGTGTGTGTGTGCTTCGTGTGTGGTGTGCTTCAGTGTGTGGTGTGCTTCGTGTGTGGTGTGCTTCAGTGTGTGGTGTGCTTCAGTGTGTGGTGTGCTTCAGTGTGTGGTGTGCTTCAGTGTGTGGTGTGCTTCAGTGTGTGGTGTGCTTCAGTGTGTGGTGTGCTTCAGTGTGTGGTGTGCTTCAGTGTGTGGTGTGCTTCGTGTGGTGCTCGTGTTGTGTGCTTCAGTGTGTGGTGTGCTTCAGTGTGTGTGTGCTTCAGTGTGTGGTGTGCTTCAGTGTGTGGTGTGCTTCAGTGTGTTGGTGTGCTTCAGTGTGTGGTGTGCTTCAGTGTGTGGTGTGTGGCTTCAGTGTGTGTGTGCTTCAGTGTGTTGTGTGCTTCAGGTGTGCTCAGGTTGTGTGCTTCAGTGTGTGGTGTGCTTCAGTGTGTGGTGTGCTTCAGTGTGTGTGTGCTTCAGTGTGTGGTGTGCTTCAGTGGTGTGGGTGTGCTTCAGTGGTGTGGCTCAGTGCTTGTGCTTCGTGTGTGGTGTGCTTCCGTGTGTGGTGTGCTTCCGTGTGTGTGTGCTTCAGTGTGTGTGTGTGCTTCGTGTGTGTGTGTGCTTCAGTGTGTGTGTTTAGGGGTGTGTGCTTCAGTGTGTGGTGTGCTTCAGTGTGGTGGTGTGCTTCAGTGTGTGGTGTGCTTCAGTGTGTGGTGTGCTTCAGTGGTGTGCTTCAGTGTGTGTGCTTCAGTGTGTGTGCTTCAGTGTGTGGCTTCAGTGTGTGTGTGCTTCAGTGTGTTGTGTGCTTCAGTGTGTTGTGTGCTTCAGTGTGTCGTGTGCTTCAGTGTGTCGTGTGCTTCAGTGTGTCGTGTGCTTCAGTGTGTCGTGTGCTTCAGTGTGTCGTGTGCTTCAGTGTGTCGTGTGCTTCAGTGTGTCGTGTGCTTCAGTGTGTCGTGTGCTTCAGTGTGTCGTGTGCTTCAGTGTGTGGTGTGCTTCAGTGTGGTGTGTGCTTCAGTGTGTCGTGTGCTTCAGTGTGTCGTGTGCTTCAGTGTGTCGTGTGCTTCAGTGTGTCGTGTGCTTCAGTGTGTCGTGTGCTTCAGTGTGTTGTGCTTCAGTGTGTTGTGCTTCAGGTTGGGGACATCATCTGGCACCTGAGGAGGGAAATAACATCAGAAACTTCTACAACAAGCAGTTCTTTCTGTTTCTAGTTGTTTTCTGCCAATGATACTGCAGATGTAGTAATGTAAATTGCTGTACTATGACTACATTATCTAGATATCTATTGCTTAAAACATCTTCAATGAGTTGGCCATAGCATACGTATGTCTTGTCTCTACTTCTAATACATTCAAGTTTTATTTCCCAGCTCTCCTCTCCCTACTTGTCTCGGCACATTTTACCTTCTTGTTTTGCAAGTTTCAAGCATTCAACTTTTGCCATTTCCATCTACTCTTCAGTTACAACATTCAACCTTCATACAATGGGGTTCCCATAAACAACATTAAACATAAACATTGGTCCCTAGTCCAAGAATGATTAACAACAACTAGGCCTTTTGGGGATTTCGAGTTTGATAAAAAAAAAAAATTGATGTCTGAAAATAAAAGAATTTATTGAAGAAAAAAAACTGAACTAACTTGAGTAAGCCCCTGAGTCATTGACTTTAATAGCTGCCATTGTATTTCACTACAGTATATGATTCATTCATTCATGCTTCGTTAGAATTCAAAATTAGGAGCAATTTTAAGTATAACAATGGCTGAAAACTTTTATGTGCACTAAGGAATAGATATCACACATAAATTTAATGCAGATAAAAATTTAGAGACAACATTCAGCAATCACTGGCGTAGCTATAGGCATCTATCAAAGGTGGGGCACCGGGGGGGGGTACTACGTAGGCAAGCGGAGCTGAGTCAGGGTCATTCTGATGCCACATGGAAGGGTAATAGTGCACAAAGTCAGTACAGGTCCAAACAGATTACGGCAGCCATGGCCAGTGGGGGGGCACCTGGGAGGGGTCTCTGGATTCTCATGGGGGGGGAGGGGGGGCACGGGCCACGTCCTGCTCCCTCGCAGGCTCGCTCTCGATTGTCGCTCGTACCGGATTACTCAAGAAACTCAACATGCTTCGAAACACTAAACCTTTCCCTTATTTCCTTCCCACGCCCTTACCTGTTGACCTTTGACCAATAATTATTGATTGCCCTGTAACGTTATCTAAGTCTTAAATGTTAGCAAATGTAAGTTAATAATAGTGTTTGTATAGTTTTGTAGTATTTTTTCCAATCTTATTGTTCTTATATAGGGTTTGTTAGTGCTTCGAACTCGTTAACAACGCCGCAGAGGATTATGTTTAGGGATGATTTTTTTTTTTTTTTTTTTTTTTTTTTTTTTTACGTAGTTTGTGGGTTGTTAAAGGACTGGATTGCTTTGTCAGCGTGGCGTAGCTAGGCATCTATCAATTAGGGGGCACCTGGAGGGGCACTAGTTAAGCAGAGTCATTCTGATGCCACATAGAAGGGTATAAGGGCCTATTCTAAGATCATATCAGTGGTGGGTATTAGAGCATTGTACAGAATACGGCAGCCATGGCCAGTGGGGGGCACCTGGGGGGCATCGAATTGTCATGAGGGGCATGTCCTGCCTAATCAGTCAAAAGACATGTGCACACGGGCGCTTACTTGTTCCTAAAATCCTCTTCACCCAACACAACCGCGCACCCCGGCCACTAACACGACACCAGAGGCCAGTAATACAAGTGGCACATAACCTATCCTTCTGCACCATTTACCGCCCTAAACCAAGTCACAGTAGTATGGAAAAACATGTACTTTGGCGGGACCTTGCAGGGAATACTCACAGCGGGTCCAGGGCGACGGTGAAAAGGAGTCAAGATGAGCATGGCCGAGGTAGAGACAGCGCGGGGACGAGGCAGGGAAGGAGCAGGACTATTGATGACGGTGACCACGAACCAAATGAGGAAGCCACTCGTGCCCACCTTCCCGCGGTGACTCATAGCTTCGGAGTCTCGATACACGCGAACCTCTGAAAATACACCCTTCTATAACACGTCCATTCGGTTGTTCAGGGTTTGTTCAGTGTTTCTAAACGAGGGAGTTGGTAGTTTGAATTGTTTAATTATTTTAGTTGTATGAACTTGATAAGGTAAACAGTGAGGTATGAACTTACAGCATAATTGATAACATGAGATATAGGTCAATGACGATGAAAAATGATAACGTCAAGTAGTATAATTGGATAACATCGAGAAATGAACACCAATCGTTCCCTACCTTCCCAGATGTTGGCTATTAAGTCAGCCTTATACCAACACAACAACCACTGGATAGTTAGTCTATTAATTACATCATTAACGACTATGATTATGTGTATTAGTTAGTCATTCACCACCACACTTTACATGAATTGCTATATTCCACACTCACACTAACACACAATCTTCCGTCACCTTCACTCTTTGCAATTATCCTCCGGGAAGAATGATGTGCAACGTATGATAAGAAAAAATAAAGATAATAGAATACGTACTACAGTAGATGACAAATTGGTCTGGTGAAGTGAAACGAATAAAATATGAACGAAGATGAGATGATTTGTGTAATTTTCCTACCAGTTCTTACAGATGCCACCATTAAGAGCCTGCAGCGAGCAATCATCATAACGACTATAGCCTACATAACAACCATCGCCGAGAATATAACAACTCATTACACTTAAATTCCTTCCATACCTCGTACCTGTCATGACACACACACACACATACTCAGGCGGTTAGAATTAAGGTGCATGAAACAAAACTCTATATAATGGTTAATATATATCCGTTTCTAAAAATTAAAGAATGTCTCAATGGTGATACGGTCATTAACAAGGCTGTTCAATACCTGCTTCGTAATCTCAGCCGTGCCAGCCAACTCACTGTAATCATGATCATTCATCCATTGTCAGGTAGCTGGACTCGCTGATCGCCAATTATTACCCTCCCGAAAGTAGTTTGGAGATCCTAGTGGCCGATCTTTGGATAATGCTGGGACCTCCTACACAACACACACACACATCCTCTTGATCAAGCAGGACAGTAACCTCCTGCACAGTGGCGTAGCTAGGTGTCTATCAATTGGGGGGCACCTGGGGGAGCACTATGGCAAGCGGAGCTCAGGGGCATTCTGATGCCACATAGAAGGGTATTAGGGCATATCGTCAGTCACAGGTCCAATCAGATTACGGCAGCCATGGTCAGTGGGGGGGCACCTGGGGGGCTCCGGATTCTCATGGGGGGGGCATGTGCCCCCTCGTAGCTACGCTACTGGCTATAGCTGATCTGACGTTTATTTAAGTTAGAAAGATATCGAGGCAACAGTCATTACTTTGCAGAGAGGACTAAACCTCAAATCACACGGATGCTCTCACTCCCTCCCTCTCCACTCACAGTGGCGCCGCCAGATTTTGACAGGGGTGGCCAAGGTTGGACACGTATCTAGAGTGGAAACCTTGGCATAGCCATTAAAAATAAATGGTTGAATTTTTATTAGACCTCACTCATATCTGGGGTGGCCAATGAGATTTCAGGGGTGGACACCCCTTAGATCCGCTACTGCCCACTCGTTCCTCTCACTCACTCTACTTGACTTAACGTTGCAGAAATATGAAGAAGAGCAGCAAAATGAAGTGTTGTTGGGCACAAATCATCCTCTTCCTCCTTCCAGCTACCTGCACACACGTCCTGCCCCTCGAAGGCTCGCTCACGACTGTCGCTCGTATCGCATTACTCAAGGAACTCAACACTGTCAACACTGCTTCGAAACTCAAAACCTTTCCTTTATTTTCTTCCCACGCCTTACCTGTTGACCTTTGACCAATAATGTTATTTAAGTCTAAATGTTATTAAATGTGAGTTTGTAATAGTGTTGGTATAGTTTTGTAGTATTTTTTTTAAAGCTAATGTTGATAGGGTTCATTAGTGCTTCGAACTCATTAACAGCGTCACAGAGGATTGTGGGTAGGATATCATAATTTTTTTCTTGCTCTGGCGGTAAAACTTAAGAACAAGGGCTCCCCCCTCCACCCGTATCTTCTTCTTCTTCTAGCCAACAAGCCTGGGGAACTGGCGGGAATACAGGGTTTTTGGGTGGGGGAGCACACACATAAGGGAAATATGCCCCCCCCACATAAAAAATCCCTAAACTAGGGAAATTTCCCTAGTTTAGGGATTTTTTGTTGGGTGGGCCATATTTTACTTATGTGTGCTGTTTTAGGGCGGGGGAGCACATAAGGGAAATATGGCACCTCCCACAAAAAATCCCTAAACTAGGGAAATTTCCCTAGTTGACTTTATCGGGGCCATATTTCCCTTTTAAGTGCCCCCCACCCTAAAACAACACACAAGGGAAATATGGCCCAACAAAAAATCCCTAAAATAGGGAAATTTCCCTAGTTCAGACTTTATCGGGACCATAATATTATTTCCCTTAAGTGTGTGCTCCCCCACCCAAAAACCCCGGTTTCCACCAGCCTCCAAGCTTGTTGGCTATAAGATAGGAGGTTCAGCCTCTATTCTAAAAATGACAAAACTACAGACCTAACCTAACACCACTCCTCGAGCCCCTCGTGCTGTGCACTAACATAACATAACATAACGGGGGGGGGCTCCGCCCCCCCTCGACCCCCCCCGTGCTGTGCACTAACCTAACCTAGTGTAGCGGGGGGGCTCCTCCCCCCACGACCCCCCCCGTGCTATTCACTATCCTAACCTAGTGGACGGGGGCGGACTTTTCAAAACATGGGAAAAATATCCTAAAAGTAGACCAATTCCAGGGATATGCCAAGTTTCGGGAAAAACGTATAAACAATAATTCTAGCGTTAAATTCTTACCTTTATGTATAAAGGATTGTAGAGTGTTGCGGTTTCCTTGAGGAATTGGTGAAACCTTTTATTCGGATCTTTATATACCATCAAAAACATGGAACGAGCCAGGTATCCAAGAACAAGGTTCCATAGCTGAGGCAGAACGGTGACTGGCATGGCTGCTCTCAGAGCCTCTGACGTGTCACCCTAGCGATAGCCAAGGCTGGCGGAGTAATACAGCTAGTTTAACAAATATATAGATACCTAGAATACGTAACATAAGTACTATTTGGGAAGAATTATTGTAACATTGTATGTATGCCCGTGTATGATAATACATTTAAAACTACATACAGGTTATACCTACTACTTAGATACGCACTACTTTCTCAAACTCGTCGTCCATTGCGCATCTCGCTGGACTTAGGTTTTCTCAAGAACCTGAAACTTAATATCGGCCATGTAGGCAAAGTAAGGATCAGCAGTCATTAAAATGTACACAGATGTGTTAAGGACATTAAGTATAATACGTGAGCCAACATTTGGGTCAGCTTAGCGTGGAGCCCTTGTTCTTAAGTTTTCCACCACTACTAGGTTCTAATCCTCCTGCCTATAAAAGGCCATTGATTTTCCACTTGATTCATAAAATTTCAAGTAGAATTTTGTGTGCAACTAAGATTTTTTTTTGTGTTAAACAAATTTTGGTGTATATATAATTTATGCGTAACTCTGAATTTTTGTTTAGCGAGGTTAAGTTAAACAAGGTAGGGTGCACAATACTAGCTTTATAGTATTCCAGCTTCATCTCAAGACGCCACAAGGCAACACAATACAAGGTTATAAATAACTGAGGCTGTGATGTCTACATATTCAGGAGGAGCTTCCTTCCTCCTTACACAGAGCCCCTTGCTGCTGCCACCACTTGATGCATTGTGGCAGGGAGGCTAAAACACAAGTGAATGAGAATCTCAACAACGAATCATTCTGGCTTTCTTTTTTGATTGCCTGATGTCTGAGCAACGTCATCAAACTGGTCACCTGCATCGAGGCACCAGCGTGGCTACTGGAGAGACTGTACAGGTCTGAGCCCTTGGTAAGCATACTCCCATAGAGTAACATTCACGTCTTTTGGTTGTAAGCTCATCTCGGGTTAAAACCCAACCATTTCTTATAACGGAATAATAACATTTTTTAATTGGAGGAAAATTCAGACATAATCCCTTGTCAATTTTGATGAATAATTTACTATAACTTGGTAAAAGGACAAGTTTGCAAATCATGCTTCTGTACAGTAACATTCTAAAGAGAATGTCTAACATAATAAAAAAGTCCTTACTCTATTATTTTGCACTACTGAAATCTTGTATGAAAACCACGATCTTACCACTTAACATGTCACCACCAGTTACAACCTGTGCTGCGTGATGAGGTGGGTGGGAGGGGCTGGTCTGCTGCTGCTGCGGTTCATGAGACACCAGAGTGAGCCAGCAAATAGATTCCTAAAATATAAAAGAGAAAAAACGTAAAAAAAATTCACTGCTTATGAAAAATCAATACATATACTGTACTTGAAAAAGTGAAATTTGTTAATTAATGATTGGTGAAGGCAGCCCGGGAGTCAAGCTATAACTGTTCCATGGACTAGGGGAAAAATATTCCTTGTGCAACAAAGGATTCTGAAATTGTAAAAAAAAATTTGCTTTCAAATAATTAAAATAGGCAAGTCATGTGTACACTATTGACTAGGAGGCACATCAACAGTTGTAAAGTAATTGAAATGTAACATATGTCTAACATTGTGTTCAATAATTACTATAGCGTATTATATATATCATGATATCACAATTCTCAACTAATGGGAACACATCACCAATCATGAAGGTTTGGTGGCCAAGTTAAGGGATTGAGTACACATATCTTGTGGCCAACTTATTTTTGAATCCACCAAACCATAATGCCAACATGGAGGGCATAATGTAACTCACGATTATCTAAATACATTTCAAAAGAAATACACATATAGAACGTAGCTACAGTAATCCTGTTTTATTAAGTATCATGAAATCACCTCAAACTTACAAGATGTTATAAATCCTGCTTTATTTGTTTCTGCTTCAGTTTCAGCTTCAGTTCATGGATTTTCACATCTAATTCATTAAGGCAGATCTGTTGGAGGAAGAGATGGCTTTCAGACTAAATCATAATGCTGCAACACCTGTCTTGCAAACAACACAATTCACTGTTCATATAGAGGTCGAAAATTCATGTCTGGCTGCCTGAAGAAATATGCATCCAACCTTTCAATTTTCATTGCAGCCCAGGATGCATTGTTCCCATGACTTAGCTAGTACTAAGGCAAGCCCACATTATTTATATTCTATTATATTCTGATACCTTTCCTTGGAACTCTAATAATTATTTCCCATTCTCTACCGGTGAACAAAACACTTCGGGATCCTGAGTTTTAACAATCTCCAAAACTATATCTTCATTTCTACATCTTTACAATACTAGTTGTTGTTGACACATTATAGTAGGATGAAAATTTTCACCATTCTCATCATGTACAAGGCTATCCTGTTCCATGCTACAGCACTTGTTGATAATAATGTTGTCAGGACCACAGTGACAGTTATAATTGAAACGTTAAAAGATCACAAGGCAGATCATGGGTGCTTTCCATACCTACATCTGCCCACTGAGCCCGAGGGTTTTAGCAATGTGCTGAGGCTAGAGAGTATGGCAGTGGTGCAAATACCAGTGTCAGAGGGGATAGGCTTACTTCATATACTTCCCATGTAGTTGGCCTTACAATCATATTATACATTACATTGTGGGGTTGCTTCACAACACATTAAAACGTTACTTACATCATCTTCAACTGCTTTAATTTCCTTTAAATGTTTAGCTTGCCTTGATGATGTCATCACCTTCTGAAATGAAAATATGAAAATATGAGCTGACCAGTAAAATATCACGAGTATATAAATACTGACCCCATAGTTTCTGGGTCTGCAATCATCTTGAATAAAGACAATATCAGATAACAGTTAAGGCCCAGCACATCGGAGTGCTTGGAGCAGCACCGGGTCTGATTTTGCTGAAAGTCTACATGTAGTCAAGCCATCATGCAGCTGTTCCCTCTTAAACTGGCCCTGTCCCTTACACTTCCAGTTTTCTTATTCCTTATTTACCTTTTATACTTTTATAAGTGTGTGTGTATGTGATTCTTACATTAATTATGAAGTATTCTGGAGAAATTCCTTCCAGATGGAGCACCCTGTCCTCCACCGCCTTGAGCCTGGCGTACACATCCTGAGGGACAGGCGTGCCAGGGACAATTCTGAGGTGACTCTCTAAGTTGTGCAGCCGCTCCTCTATGCCTGCAGAGGATAGACAGTATAGTGTTGTTTTCATTAATGGTAATATGTAATTCAAAAGTCTTCCCAAATCAGTCCAGTGAGTCTACAAGTTACTACAACTAGGCTCCTGATTGATACCATTCACCATTTGCACTAGACATTTCTCAGGATTTCATGAAGCAAACTGCCAAAACATTTCAAAGCAGTTTTTTGAATCATCAATATATATATATATATATATATATATATATATATATACAGTGGTACCTTGACTTACGAGTGCCCCAACTTACGAGTTTTCCGAGTTACGAGCAGTCACTCGGTCGATTTTTTGCTTTGTGTTGCGAGCCAAAATCCGAGTTACGATTTTTTTTTTTTTTTTTTACGAGCGAGTTTCAAATACGCCGCCACTAGTTGGCGCAGCGAACGCCATAACATCCACCCAGCATCCCGCGTCTCACTCGTTCACTTCACCTGGTTACCTCGCCGTGGAAGCATCTCTGTTGTGTTGTGCTCACACAGGCAAATGCAAATGGCGGAGGGTAAGTGCAGTACGTTTAGCGGCAGTTCCACCCACAGCTGTTTCCAACAGCTGATACACAGAGTATAAACAAACACTGGCGAATGCAAGGGGAGGCGGTAGCAGAGTGGTTAGCGTCTCCGACTGGCATTCTCAGTGACCCGAGTTCGATCCCCGACGAAAACCAAACCCTTTCTGTACCGTCGAGTGGCCTAAGAACACCCACATGCCCTGTCCATTAACTCTACCTTCGATTGCGAGTGCATCGGAGGACACAGGGGGGCGGCATGAGCCTCTAATCACAGGCGTCACTATAAAAAAATCCTGCCTGCGCCACCACGGGCGAGGGCCAACCATCACAGCAGCCCTCAAGTGAACCTTCAGGGCCTACCATCCGAGCCCTGGGTCACCACTGCCTACAGGCGCCATAGGCACAAATGTAAAAAAATAAAAAAAAAAAATGGCAGAGGGTAAGTGCAGTACATTTAGCGGCAGTTCCACCCACAGCTGTTCCCAACAGCTGATACACAGACTGTAAACACTGGCGAATGCAAATGGCGGAGGGTGAGTGCAGTTCAGTCATATAGGTACAGTAAAAAAATTGGGGTGTTTTTTGGGGGGCTGGAACGGATTAATGGTACGTATTTCAATTAATTTCAATGGGGAAAATTGATTTGATATATGTACGAGCAAATTGAGTTACGAGCTCGATCATAGAACAAATTAAACTCGTAAGTCAAGGTACCACTGTATACGTATGCAAGGAAATATAGATAAACAGATAAAATAGATAAAATTAAACAAAATTGCAAATAAATCAATCTATCAAAATCTCTGTTAGACAAGAGTACTTAACTTACCTACAAGTTGCTTTGCCTCTTCTGAGTGATCAATAGCTTCTTGTTTATATTTGTTGTCTCCAGAAAATTCTATGGAAGGATGTAGACTGGGTTCCATGGAGTCTTTACTTTTTCTTCCACTGCTATTTACTTCTGTAAATATGAATGATCAGACACATTGTTTAATGTATATGAACTATTTACACAAGTATAAAAACCGTCATACCTCAGCCATTACAATAGTTACTCTAAGAAATTGGAGCATAAGTATATTTTGTCTTGCCTGAGGCAACAAGCATTTGCCACAGTTTAGGGGCTAACTCTAAGCCCCATCATTGCTTGATGGACTGTAAGGCTGCTGATGAGTCAGAAAATAACATGTTTACTGGCCAATAATGCTGCTCTTGAGTTGTGGCAGGAAGCAGCTGGGCGAAAAGTGCCTCAACAAGAATGTTTTTGAACATGCAGAATGGCCACAGCCCCACATTTTCCCACGTAACAAGGAATTATTGTACTGTATACTCCCTGGCCTCAATGACTGACCTTGTTTGACCTTTTCCTTTGCCTGGTTAGTGGACACAGAGCCAGGGTCCACTCCCAGGTCTGGGACCCCACTCATTCACTACATGGGTCACTGAAAGGGGGAAAATAAATGAGAGGAAAATTGGCAAATTCAAGAATTTACATCAATGATGATGATGATGGTATCCTCTCATCTGTGAGCCAAGTGTCTCAACCACTACACCAAAGCAGACTATGATGACATAGATAACATAAAAAGAGTGATGACAAGAATGATTCCTCAAAACGAGTATCTTTTTTCAGGTCCATTTCTTTTTGCACAGTTAGCCACCCGAGCTACACAAGGAATGTGAACATGCTACATATGACAATTAAAAGAATTTAACTAACATTTCACATGACTGCTTGACCCTTTTGACCTCAACACAACAGCAGAGGTGCGGGCACATGAGTTCTGAGAGGAAGCTCCCCCGGGCAAGGTGCAGAATTCTTGAATATTCAGCAAATCAAGTTCTTCTCTTCGACGTTGTTGAAATGCAGCAATTCTTCGACTGATCTGAGAAAAAAAAAAAAATTATAATTTGCATGATAGGATACAGAGCTTTGGGATGATATGAGATCTTATTTTTCCAGGATATTTTTCTGCACCCTTCAAATCAAAACGGCACAAAATCTATATAAACAAAATATTTCCTGGCCCAGTCTGCCACCCTATGCCCCATTTTCATGCAGTCTCACTTAACAAAGATTCAGATACGGCAAAAAAATTGTACCTTAATTCGTTTAACGCACGAGATTCAAAGTTACGCATAAAATAGATTTAAAAAAAGTCTAAAAAAATAGAGAAAGGAATACCAGCAGCTAACACACATACATAGTCTTAATACAGTCCATAAAAGAACTAAATAGTAAGTTCTGGGTGTGCACAGAGCAGGTTGGTTAACATTTAGGCTGCGGTAACTGAAGCATTGGATTACAGAGCTGCACTTATTTTTGTGCTGCTTTGAGCAAAAAGACTGTATAATGTTTAGCAGGCGTGGTGCTGGTGGCAGTGCTGGTGCTCCTAAGCCTTTGATATATATAACATTTATAACATTAGAAACTAAACTAGACATCTAGTCAAGATGTTGCTCCTCTAGTTAGTTGTTGCTCCTCAACAACACCTCCCTCCTGTCAAGCGAGAAACAAGTGATAGCCACTAGCCCACATGTAAAATGTCTGGGCATTCACCTCAATGCTGATGGCACCTTCCAACACCACATCGAAGAGACCATCAAGAAAGCCAGAAGGATTGCAGGGTGGATACTAAGAACCTCCTACTCCCGGGAAGAAGAGTGCATGATGACTCTATGGAGAGCACTAGTCCAGTCCATCCTGGATTACTGCAGTTAACTGTGGTCCCCCATAAGGCTATGGAAATCCAGGCCCTTGAGTCGGTCCAACGATCATTCACTAGGCAAATAAGAGGGATGAAAGAACTCTCCTACTGGGAAAGACTGAAAAGACTAGGACTATATTCCCAGCAATGACGCAGAGAGTACTCCACCATATACATCTGGAAGATCCTAGAAGAAAAAGTACCCAACCCCTCCAACATCAACAAAGTGGATGCTTACATAAATGAGAGGGCAGGTCGGAAATGCTTCAGGAAAGCCCCACCAACTCAAGCCCCGGCAAGAATCAAGACTCTTCTATCAGCCAGCCTACCCTACAGTGGCCCAAGAGCCTTCAACAGCCTCCCAAGAAACATCCGAGACATCACCGGCTGCTCCGTGGATAAGTTAAAATCCCAGCTAGACGAATACCTGTGGACAGTCCCTGATGAACCACCAGTACCGGGTTACACTTCACTATGTAGAGCACCCACAAACTCATTACTGGACCAAGTTAACCTACAGTTTAGGGACGCTAGGACCGGCTGCAGCGGTAGAACACTACGGCTCTGAGGAATTAACCTCTAAACAACATCAAGTATCAAGTACAGGGAGGTCCCGTTATACGAGCATTCGGTATACGAGAATCTGATGATACGAGATGTGTAAATTAGGGTCTATTTTCAATATACGAGATCGAAAATCCAATGATACGACATTCAAACTGGGGTGAGTAAAATTATCAAGTTCAAAATGCGCGCCCTACCACTCCCGGGCTGGACAAAGGGGGATTTGGTTGACCCCAGTGAGGTCACCCCTAGCAAGCCGTGACCTGAAGGGTAATTAAGCATATGGCGCTGCCTGACATTTAGGGGTAATTAGCCAGGTGTGCGGCTCCAACCTTGGGACCGCAGTCAGGTCACCCCTAGCAAGGCGTGACCTGAAGGGTAATTAAGCATATGGCGCGGCCTGACCTTTCGGGGTAATTAGTAGGTGTGGGACCCCAACCTTGGGACCACTACACTACCTTCTCTTGTATCACGCGGCGTCCCCTACATTACAACGTCTTTTTAGCTTGTTATGCATGTTTTATGTTTAATTAATGTGCAGTTATGTTATTTTGTGTGCTATTTTCTCTTTCAGAATGCTTTTTCTACAGAATAGGTAGTACAGTGTGGGTAATATAGACGCTGTGTGTTTGTTGTGTTTGCTATAGTTTATTTTAGCTTCAAAAACATGTCTTATTTTTAATTTTTTTTAAATTAATGGGGTCCTGGAACCAAACCTATATTTTACCATTAGTTATGTGTTTCATTATACGAGATTTCGCTTTACGAGTATGCCAGGTGGAACCTAACTGCTCGTATCTTCGGGACCTCCCTGTAGTTGGACTAGACAAGGTTGGTGACACACAATATACCCTCACAGTCTAAACTCTAAAGGGTATCTCCTTATCAGTCTACCGGTCAGTATTTACATAACTTCCACTCATCCACACCTTCCTTGTGCCATACCTCATCCTTTGATGCAACAATCTGTACCAAGTTTGGGTCTTGGTCAGTATTCTCCTCCATGGCCCTGTTCTCCTCTTCAGACTCAGGGCTTAAATTGATATCTTCTTTGATTTTTTTTAAAGGGGACTTGCTACCAACACCATCTTCTGATAAAGACCCTGAAAACATATATTATTTAAAGGAATTACATTTAAAAGTTTAATAGTATTTGAAAATTCTCGACCATAAACAGGGTTATTAGAATTGATTAGTAAATGGAAAAATACACATACAGTAAAAAATAAAGTATATACACATGTAGTGTACCAGAGTTTCTTATACTAGACTTTTAGAATGAAACTTAAACTTTTGTTTCGCCTTGTTTGGTTTTGTGTGAGAGGCAGGTTCCATATTCACATCAATGAGCCCTAGTCACCTAATGGCGGCCCATGCAGCTGGGTATTGTCTTTGCAGATGTGACACTTTTACAATAAAGAAAATGACACATAAAAGACAAACCATAATAATGCCTATCAAAATTATGCACACTTTCACTTGCAACAACAAGTTGAGATATATGTATACCCAAAGTGAAGATGATTGAAAATTAAATAAAGAGAGATGACGTGATCAGCAGGGAAGAAAAGGGATATGAAAAAAGTGGAAAAGGCAGCGGCAATAACCTGTGGGGAGAAAAAAAACAAAAAAAAACATGAAATTAATATATAGTACACTGAGAAAAAGACACTTTTGAGGAGAACATGGTGGATTAATGTAAGAAGAGTACCAAAAGTAATTACCTTCGCCAAAGAAGTTATGTGATCGATTGGGTTTGTTGGTTTGTTAGAAGGATTACGTAGAAAGTTACTGAAGGGTTAACATGAACATTTGAGCAGGGGTGACCAGGGGCTTGGCCTAACTTGGAGGTGATTAACATATAGAGTTGATCTGAATCTGGATCTAGATTCAGGATTTTTTTAAAGGATACTCTGGTGGCTTGGCATGCACCGCCCTCAAGGTGGAGCCCAACACCATTTGTGGCATCTCTACACACTCGCTTTTAACTCCAAGCTCTCTCATCCTTTCCCCTACACTGGAGGTTCCAAGTTCATTCCAGGGACAAATCTCTAGTCTCCAGCGTCTTTACTTACTCTCTGCCTCCAGCCTCCCCGTCCCTCATCATCCTTAGCACAACACACCTCCCAAGACACTTTGGCCAAGGTTTTGAAGGCCAAGTTGGTATTAGTAAAAGATAATCTGAATGAATAGCTTTGTGTGGTAAATAAATCTTTATTAAATATATATATATACTTTTTTTTTTATATAACAGGCGGAATATTTTTCAGCCTTGGCAAAGGTATGCGTTTCTTGGACTGCTCAGAGAAAAAAAGTGGATTTGCTAGATGTGTTGGTACAGAAGAGTGTGCGGCAGTTACTCCGTGATGATCTTGGCTGCAGGAGTTACTGAACATCATGTAAACCATTCCTAATGAAGGCTCGTGTAACAAATGTACCCATGGCAGAGTATGTAAAGCGACAAGGAAGGATATATCCTCGCTCTCTGGTACTTGCAAGAGAGCGAGAAAGAAAAGACAGTGGAATAATAATAAAGAAAAGAAAAAAACCCCACCCTAAACTGAGTCACGAACACAAATATACAAAGGATATTTACGATTATGGATGTTAACAAAATCAGTCCCCTCAGTGGTTGTTCCCAAAAGTGCATCAATTTTGACAGGAATTCTGATGAGGGAAAAAAGAACAATGACAAAGCTCAGGGCACTGCTTATATAATTCTGTCATCCACTTTTCCATCACTCTCACAGTAAAGGATTGACAATCTAAGACCTTCACAAACAGATATAATTTTGTTCCTATTTCCCATGATGTAGCCGTGCACCTGTCTAGCACTCCATCTCCACTGCCTGAACCATCTATGCCATCATCTATTGCTCCTGATACAATCTGGTACATAAGAAACAGAAAATACTGGATATACAAAACCTTGTATGCAAAACTATGTATGAAATATACTTACATCATTTTCATGATCATATTTTTAAATGCAGTATTCCACAGCATGCACTAAACTAACATTACGTGCTTTTGTTATCAATGATGATTTCATTTTTGTTTACAAAGGCATCTGTTTTCCTTTCCTCTGCTCCCCAGATGCATTCCTGATTCCTCTTCCAGTCACCAGTGCCGTCGCCGTACAACTCCTTCTTCCATATGGGAACTTTGGCCTTCAGACCGTCAATGAGAAAGGTGACAGCCTCCAAGGACTCGCGTCTATGTTCAGAACTGACGGCTATAATTACACTGCTTTCCGTCACGGGTACAAGGCCCAGTCTGGAGAGAACAAAAAGATAAAGAGGAATTTTAGGTAGTGTATGGTAGCAAAGTTATCATCATCAGAAGGGAATTTAATTGACAGTCCCTATTCCATAAATGTTGTGCTGTCCATCAATAAAGCAACAGAAGAGGCAAGAGGAAGGCAAAAGGGAATTTAAAGAACTGTAGGGATGAATTGTTTGGAAATCTTAGAAGAGCTGAATCAGAGATATATGAGAATAAAGAGGCCATTACATTGAAATCTTTTACTACATTTGGTCCTTCCAGACAGGGCAGAAATGGATCAAGGCCTTGTTATCAAATCTGATATCTGTTAGACACTGAAAAAGTTAAATTTCATCAATTTGAACTCCATTTATATGAAAATCTTAACAAACAAAGCTCTTGAAGGCATTAAATAATAGTCTGAAAAATCCAAATTCTTGAGTACAGAAAATTACAAAATAATGGTATGATTCTGGATGGGACACAGTAATCAGTTTGAGATACACATATGTAAAATTTAAAAAACTGTACACACGAGTTGATACACAGTTGTTATGCAATTCTTTTGCTGATAAACCATTCAGTCTCATGAGCAGCACAACTGCATGAGTTCTGGGATTTCTGTTATTCTTACAAAGATTTTGCTTTGTAGCTATAACAACTGTAGGACAGCCAATATCCTACTCTGAACAGTAACATGACCTGATGCTATAAAAAGCACATAACATAATTACCGTGCAATAAAGTGAAGGTAGTAAATCAAGTTGAAAATGACATGAGCTGGCACAAAATTTTGGAAGATCTTAATACTAGTGTTCCCGATACATCACGGCATGGTTCCCCTCATCAGCCTCCATGGACCCCACTGTTCCAATGTTCACTCCAAATTATTGAAGCTTTTCCATCCGTTCTAGCCTCTTGCTGTTCAGCCATATATCAGCACTTCCTATGCCTCCTTCTATGTACATAACAGTGTACACACAACCCTCGTTTTCCCGGATATCGGATTTGCCGGTCCAAATCCGAGGTCCGGGGATATGTCAGAGTCCCGGACAAATGCCTGGTCCAGTCCGTAAATTGATAAAATTGTCCGGCGGTCCGAGCGTCTCCTGTCACCCCTGGTCAGTGTCCGCGCCTCCCGCCAGGTGGCAGCATGCTTAGCGGTCGTATTGTTTACATTTGGGCCCAAGACACTCAGGGTTCACCTGCACCGCCTCCGTCAGTCACCTGACCCCCACTGCCCCTGTTGCAGGAACATCTCTGAGACTATTGAACACTTTCTGCTGCAGTGTCCGCGCTTCCACTCCCACCGTGTAGTGCTACGCTCTCAACTCCTCACCCCTCACCCTGTGACCTGCCCACCCTGCTGGCAGCTGCTGGCGTCCACCCCTCCCGGCAACACGCTGTCATCCGCCTCACCTGTGCCTTCCTGAGGAAGACAGGTCAACTACAGCGCCTGTGATAGCATCATAGGACATCACCAGGGATCATAGTGTTCCCCAAGGGATCCTCCCAGCCCTAAAAGCAACAACAAAGTGACGTAAAAGTCCGCGGCGGGGTAGTTGACATTGGCGGTTGCCGGACAGTAAATACAGTAAAACCCTTATAACTCGGCACTGTATTACTCGGAATTTGATATAACTCTGCATGGCAAAGACTTTTTTTTTTTTTTTTACACACCTATGCCTATAGCACGTGTAGGCAGTGAGCTCCAGGGGTGGGATGGTAGGCCCTGGAGGCTCACTCGAGGGCTGTGATGGTTGGCCCTCGCCCGTGGTGGTGGCGCAGGCAGGATTCTTATAGTGACGCCTGTGATTAGAGGCTCATGCCGCCCCCTGTGTCCTCCCATGCACTCGCAGTCGAAGGTAGAGTTAATGGACAGGGCATAGTGTTGCAGTAATTAAGTGCTCAAGTGATGTAAAATTAAGTTGTACAGGTACAGCACTGTATACAATACAGTACAGAGTTGTGATTATAAAGTGAAAAATCACTTTATAATCACAACTCTGTACTGTATTGTATACAGTGCTGTACCTGTACAACTTAATATTACATCACTTGAGCACTTAATCACTTTATCACTTTAAAAAGTGATATGATTGTTAAAATGCGACTGAGTCTCCCTAACATCTTCTACATGTTACAAAAAGGCTCCCCTCTCCTTGGATTACATGCCTGCTGCTACCCGTTCATTGGTAATTGTAGTTTTTATGCTTTTACAGTACTTTATTTTTTTTTTTTTTTTTTTTTTATTTTGTTATACCCATATCAGAGGACATTGCATAACTCGGCAAGGGCCAGAGCCCCTATCGTGCCAAGTTATAAGGCTTTTACTGTACTAGAGTAGGATAAACGTCCGGGGGTGGGTAATGGCCTCGGACTGTTGCGATTCCCGGACCAGTGCTCCCCCCAATTAGTCCGGGAAAACGAGGGTTGTGTGTACTTTTATTGATAGAGGATGTTGCTACTATTGCTATGACAACAGTCTTTGCCTGATGATAATGCTTAAGCTAGTACACAAGATGAGAGCCTTACCTATGGTGAAGAGCTATGTGTTTCAGAGTCCACTTCTCTCTGGCTTCAGTGCAAAGTTTGCGCATTTCTTTTTCTGCCATTTCTTGGTATGCCTCATATGCAAGCTTAACAACATCTTTACCCTGAAAAAGGATATTTACCATCACTACATCATACCACATACAAGCAGGTTGGTATTTAGCCTTGACTGTGACAAACGCAGACTAGCCTTAGACTACAATTAAAGATGACGCTACGTACCAGGTCATAAATACGAACAACCACCTGGTCAGGCTCAGTGCCATGCCTGTATATATACACACTAGACTTCAAAAACTCACCTGACAGTAAATAATCTACTTTGACCGGAAATATGGGTCTAGGGTGGTAGGCCTGCCCTTCCCCACGTGGTTGATCCCCACCCCCTTATTTCATTGATTTGAATAAAACATTTTTCTTCAAGGTCAGTGGTGATATCAATAATACCTATGTTTTCAGAAGTTGACACATTAATAAACTTAAAAACTAACAATTTACAAAGAAAAGTATACTACATATAAGATGCTCAGCCATGTTTCATCTGAAACTTTATAGGCCACCAGTGTCTCAGTTCATGCAAATGGATGTAGTAGTGGTAATATTGATATACAACTAGTACTGTGAAACACCACGAGACAGTTGACTCAGATCCTCCAACACTCCTAAATACAGGCTTCCCTCCCCCCCACTCTCTCTCTCTTTACTTCTCTTGCCATCTCACTCTCCCCAGGTGACTAAACCCTTGCAGTGCTGTGCTTCATAATCTTCATGACTCCAAAACTCATTACCACTCCCTCACTTACCAAACAATTTTCTCAAACATGCCAGTGCAAATAATCCCTGACTGGCACTTAACATCATATCTACACTACTGAAGAGTGATTATTTTACACCAATTTTTCCATTCTCAATTTGCTTAGATGTAAGAAATGTCTGTGTTATTTTCAGTAATATTTTGCTGTGTTCTTCCTCATCAATGAGAAAATAGATTACAAAACAATTACCTGAAAGTTATCTCTCGTTGTGCCAATAAAGAGGCTGATAGCACCACACGATGGATGAGTCGCTAAGGATGAGGCTGCCTCCACAGACAGCACCTCCTCAGTCAGCTTGATATAGTCCATGGTAACTAACCTGAGGGAGGTCAATAGAACATAAACATCACACCGTACTCTGCGACCAAATAAATGAAAAGCTTCCATTTACAAATTTCCCTATGACTACTCCAAAATGTCATCAGTTATCTGCATTTCTTTCACTCGCACAAATTCTTTTTAGCATCATGTTCCTATGTAACAACAACTACTTTGATTCTTTGGTAAGTTATATCTCCCTTTATTTAGGACAAATGAATGAAATGAAATTAGGACAAATAAATTCACAACTATTTTCACTTTACTGTAGATAAGATGATGAATACCAGTTTATATAATTTTGAAAGGTGGATGCTGTTTCCATCACTCATCATGACAGCTTTTCAACTTGCAGGTTTAATGCAGAATTGATGTTTAAAATAATGAAAATGTGTATAGAAGGTTTGGCATGTCTTGTAAGGGGAAGAACTGAGTAGTGGAATGGTACATAAGAACATCAGAAAATAAGGAAGCTACAAGAGGCCGTGAGAGCTACACGAGGTAGTTCCTGTTACTTAACACTACCTACATCCACCTTTCATCCCCATCCATGAATTTATCTAGCCTCCAGCTCTCTAATGACTCCGCACTAACTACCTGTCTACTGAGTCCATTCCAATCATTTACCACCCTATTTGTGAACCAGTTTTTCCCTATTCTTTTTTTAAATCTACGCTTTTCCAGCTCGAATCCGTTACTTCTTGTTCTACCCTGGTTAATAGCCGTAAGAACTTTTCCTACCTCTCCTTTATTAAATCCCTTTATCCTCTTAAAAACTTCTATCAGATGGCCCATACTCTGCGTCTCTCGAGTGAGTGTAAATTTAATAGATTCAATCTCTTCTCATAACTAAAGTTACGCATCCCTTGAATAATTTTGGTCATTCTTCTCTGCACTGATTCTAACAAGGCTATATCCATCCTGTAATATGGAGACCAAAACTGAACTGCATAGTCTAGGTGAGGTAGTGAGTAGAGGTGATGGTAGAGAGAATAAAGCACACCAATTGAGTTGCAAAAGAAAAGGGGGTAATATAAACTGACTCCTGTATCAAACATGTAAACATTGACATACCTACCTATACTGTATGTAAGAACCAAGGATAATATCTATATACATATGTACTATCCTTGGTAAGAACAGTGAACTCATGTTGCTAATATACTTTACCTCCACTGATGGGAGGAATGATGGCAACCTCGTCTCCGTTAACCAGCTCAATCCCCTGGCCAGGTTCACAGTACTCTTGGTTCAGTGAGATCACCAAGCTGTCCCTGAGGATCGTTATTTCCCCAAATGAGCGCACCACCTCGGCCAGGAGCTGTTCAGGTGTGGTAGATGCTCTTAGGGTGAGGAGTGCACGATCCACCCCAGCAAGGTCTCGGGCTCCAGCAAAGAACAGGACAGTGACTGATACTTCTGCTTCCGTCATCCCACCTGCAAGAAATGGAGCCAGCATCCAATAAAATAAATCTACTTACTTTCGTTGCTGCCTTTTCTCTATATAACATTTAGCATGCTCTTATTGGCCTATGATTGCAGCTCTACTTCTCTTTTTCTTATTCAATTAAAAATGAAATTCAAATTAAACCATACCTGTTTTAAGTCACCAAAATCAAGCATGAGGAAACCATATAGTAATCTGAAATCAAAGTAGAATCAGTGGAAGAAATCACACATGGTCCAGAATGAGTGCTGACTGGAGCTGTGCGAGGCAGTGTGTGAGGAGGACTTGTGAAAGGATCATGATTCATCGCAATTACTTGCTGATTCATGGTGGCTGGCACACGTGATGGAGAACTATGATAACTATGATTACAATAATATTAATATCAGTGATACTCAACTGATTATGATACCAAAGTCTTTCTTAAATAAAAAAAAAACTTCAGTTCACTTGTTTGATTCAGTATCACTATATCTATCTGAGCAGCCTCGTCACTGCCTCAACAAAAACACCCCCAGATAGTGATAATCTTGTGCTTCATGAAAACAAGTTCCTATCTGAATCCTTTGCACATTATGCTTTATATTACTACAGTAAAACCTCATATTCGGACTAATTGGGCCAAGGAGTGGTCCGAGTAACGCATCCGAATAATGGGGGGATTATATATGGGGGGATATGTATATGGAAAAAAAAAAAAAAAAAAAAAAAAAAAAAAAAAATCAAAAAAAAATCTAGGTGTAGTATAGTACAGTACAGGAGAACCTCGTTTAACCGGCATTTAAAACAACGGCAGCCTCAAAACAACGGCACTAATCGACCCAGGCTTTTTTTTTTTTTTTTTTTTTTCCCACTGATAAACTCTGGAACTCTCTTCCTGTTTCTGTTTTTCCCCTTTCCTATGACTTACATCTTTTCAAAATAAGAGTAACAAGACACCTCCCGAACTAAATTGGCTCACCCCTCTTTTTTATTTTATTCTCTGACTGTCTTCTTTATAGGGACTGGCAACTAAGCGGCCTTTGTGTTACCCATTTTTGTTGTGCCCTTGGCCAGTTCCTTGTGATGGGGTAAAAAAAAAAAAAAAAAAAAAAAAAAGGGGATTTTGGGGGATTCCATAAGAGTAACTCTCAAAACAACGGCAAAATGAGTTATCCGGCATGCGCTCCCCCCTCCCCGAGGGTGCCGGATAAACGAAGTTCTCCTGTATATAGCTAGGAAATTTCGACCCCCCCCCCCCAAAAAAAAATTCCAGTTGTATATATTATAGCTAGGAAATTAGACCCCTAAAAAAAAAAAAATCAAAAAAATTCCAGGTGTATATATTATAGCTAGGAAATTTGGACCCCTAAATAAAAATAAATAAAAAAGGAGGGCCGAATAATGTCAAAGTCCGAATAATGAGGGTCCGAATACGAGAGGTTTTACTGTATATCTTATTTAACACATTAATACAAAAGCAATAACTTCACTAGGTAACTACTTTGAAAAGCATCTTTAGCATATCATAAAGCCAATTTAGAGAGCTATAAAAGTCTATATTTATTCCTACTCATGCACTTCATCCTAAGGTCACCTCTTTCATCCTTCCATTTTATGAAGGCTTATCATCATTTTAGTATATATATTCTTTTACGTGCCTAGGAAACTGGCCAAGAGCTTCAAAAACATCTGAATACATCACATACATATGCATGTGTGTATGAGGGCGGGCAGAGACCCTCTGGCATACAGAGGTGGGTGAATACAGGGAGGTCCCGAAGATACGAGCAGTTAGGTTCCACCTGGCATACTCGTAAAGCGAAATCTCGTATAACGAAACACGTAACTAATGGTAAAATATAGGTTTGGTTTCAATCAAAATTTCAATCAAAGGCAATCTCCGAACAAATTGCCTTTGATTGCTTACCGGATATTTTTATGGCAATGATCTGGGCAATGTTTCTGCACTCAAATCCTTATTCTTGCCCATATCAACAACACAGGGGGCTCAAAGGGAGAGGCGGAGCAAGTGGAGAGAGGGAGGGAGCACAAGAGGGACGGATCGTGGAACACAAATTCTCCCTACACCGGCAAGACAACAACTGACTGTGGTTTCCTTGGCGGGCTCAGAAGTTCCGCCTACTATGCCACTCTGTGTAGGCGGCACAATACATTGGCTCAATTTTAGGTTCCTCTCAATGTTGAAGCAAAATTACACACATAATTTAGTCCGCCTCACCCTGGGCGGACTAATTCAATGTCGAGCAATATATATATATATTATATATATATATATATATTATAATATATATATATATATATATATATATATATATATTATATATATATATATATATATTAGGGTGGCACTTAGCCATATAGTGAATTTTATTTTATCCGATTTTTAGGTGTGTGGGTGGTTTTCTGTGTTCATTCCCGTAACAAATAATGTGTGCAAAAGGATTTAAAAAAATATTAATATTTAGAGGTCGCGAATTGAGGTCAAAGTTGACATTTTTCGGGAAAAAATCAATTTTTTTCAAATTTACTTTAAACATATTTCGAACAACATTTTCCATCATTAAATTGCATTTCCGACGTATTTTGGCTTTTTTTTTGTCTAACAATTGTTTATTACACCACTTCCGGTCGATCGGAGCAGCCAGGTCAGGCCCAAACAGGCAAAAACTCGTTAGCCCACGTTCCGGGGCCGTATTTTGCCGTTGGTTGGCTCAGTCTTAGTGCACGTTTCGACGGAAAGGAGTGTCGGTGGCACCGTGGGCTCTTAGAAACTGTTTACCAACGCCTCTATAACAGTTTGGTTCGTTTTTTATTCGCTCTGTTACATTTTTGTTGCCCAGAAAGTGCTGTCCTCAGGGAATTTCCAATCATCCTCATCCATTTGACATGTTTCTTCTTTTGACGCATTACATAAAATTTTTATAAATTGACTAATAATAGCCTTCCCCTCTCCTGTTTCCCCAGAGTTGCGATGGCGACGACTAGGTCAAACACGACTGTGTACCTTGTACATAGTACACTGAACGAACTTACGGGAAGCCGACTCCCAACACGAGGACAAGCTCTCCGTCTGTTCCTGCACCTTCATTTGGAACTGAAGCACGAGAAGAAGCCCGCGGCGGCCAAGGTGATCGATGAGGTACTCGCATTCTGGGCCCGGGCACGCATTCCAGTCCAGGCAGCCCACCGGGCGCGCGACAAACTCATCCGACTCTACGATGAGTGGGTCTCCTTGAAGAAGAGCAAGTCGAAGCGCGGGCCGACCCAGGTGGCGAGGGAAGAGGCATTCGTCGCATCCCTGCGTCGCCTCTTCGACATCGCGCACCAAGATGCGCTTACACTCCTCACAGAGGAAGAGGAACGGTCCTTCCTGCTGGCCCAAAGGGAGGACGAGCCCCGCGGTTCTCTCGGTTCTCGAGACATGTCCCTTGCTGTCAAAGAGAAGAAGGTCAAGGAGAAGTTGGAGTCAACGAATCGCCGGCGGGCGGAAGCGGAGGCGAAAGTGTGCCTTGAGCTTGACCGGTCCGTTGTGCTTTCGGGCAGTTCTTCCGACTCCAGTGCCAGTGCCGGCAACAGTCCTACCCGGCCGTTGCGGCGCGCACACGAAGGGAACGTCTTCAACGATGGCGACGACGAGAGGCCCTCAATGTCGGCACATACTCCGAAGCGCATGCGGGCGAGCGTGCGAAAGTCCGTCCTCAACAGTGAACTGGCCGCCGCGCTCGACCGGACCAAGGTGTCCAACCGCAATGCGGTTCACGTGTTGTCAGCTGCAGCACGGAACTTAGGACACGACCCCGCCGAGCTGGTGCTGAACCGCGAATCCTTCAGGCGCGCTCGGATGAAGTTCCGAGAGGAGGCTGCCAAGGAGATCAAGCAGGTTCAACCCCGACGCCGTTCTCATCGTCCACTGGGACGGAAAGATCGTCCCGGAGAGCGATGGCGGGGGAGGGAGCGTCTACCGGCTCCCGGTCCTGGTGTCGGGGGGCGGAGTGGTCAAGCTCCTCACCGTCCCCAAGCTCCCGTCCGGCCGAGCACAGGACTGCGCTCAGGCCGTGCTCACAGCGCTGGAGGACTGGGAGCTGGAGGAGCGGGTCCGCGGTCTCAGCTTCGACACCACGGCGGTGAACAGCGGGCTGGTGAACGGGGCTTGTACCCTCATCGAGCAGAAGCTGGATCGGCCTGTCCTCCACCTGGCCTGCCGGCACCACGTGTACGAGCTGGTCCTGGAGAAGGCCTTCTCCACCTGCCTTGGAGTCTCGAGCGGCCCCGACATCCAGCTGTTCAAGAGGTTCCAAGGCGGGTGGGAGTTCATCGACAGGACCACGCCGGAGCCGTTCACCGCCGATGACGTTCCGGAGCGGGACGAGCTGCTGGTCAACTTCCGCCGCTTCCTCGACCACGCCCAGCCCCGGGCCGACTACCGGGAACTTCTGGAGCTCTGCGTAATTGCTCTCGGCGGAGTTCCGAAGCGCGGCATCCGCTTCTCCCGCCCCGGACCGCTTCCACCGGGCCAGGTGGATGGCAAAAGGGCATCTACGCTGTGAAGGTCTTCCTCTTCAGGGAGCAGTTCCGGCTGACGGCAGCCGAGCCCAGGGCATCAGGCGCTGTGCGCTGATCGTCGTCCGCACGTACGCCGCCGCCTGGTTCCGGACTCCACTCGCCGCTGCTGCGCCGGCGCTGGACCTGGCCTTCGTGAACGCGCTCCGCGCCTACCCCGACAAGGAGCTGTCGAAGGCGACAGTCCCGGTCTTCGGCCGCCACCTGTGGTACTTGAGCGAGCGGCTGGTGGCTCTGGCACTCTTCGACCCCGACCTTCCCCTCGGGGTCAAGCGAGACATGGTCCAGGCCATAGACTTGCAGGAGGAGGAGGAGGAGGACGAGGACCCGCCCCGCAAGTCCGCAGTGGACATCAAGAGCGCCGCTCCTCCTGTGCGACCAAGACGGTGGCGAGCTTCGTCACGCCGTCGTCCAAGCAGCTCTTCAAGATCCTCGACCTGGAGGCGGGGTTCCTCAACAAGGATCCAGCCGACTGGGAGGAGGACAGCAGCTACCAAGCCGCCGCTCGTGTAGTCCGGGAGCTGCGGGTGGTGAATGACTTCGCCGAGCGCGGTGTGGCGCTGATGCAGGCCTACAACCAGGCCCTCACGAAGGACGAGGAACAGCGCCAGTTCCTCCTGCAGGTCGTTGAGGACCACAGGAAGCGGTACCCCGACGCCCGCAAGTCGACTGCGACTGGCTAACCAGGCCACATAGAGTGAGAGATGGGTGCCCACTGCCCATGATCCCCCCCCCCCCCGATGAGGGGCTAATACTCTGCAAGAGAGGGGACCTGGAGTAGACCAGCATTCCGGTGTGACCAAAACTGAGTGAAATACCAATAAACAATAAGAAAATGACTAAGAAATGCCTTTTAATCATCCAATTATAGTGTAACAACAACGTCAGAAACGAATTTGATAATCTTGAAATTTGCCCCCAAAATCTCAACTTTTACCTCGATTCGCGACCTTTAAATATTAATATTTTTCAAACAAATTTGCATACGTTATTTTTTACGGGAATGGAACCAGAAACCACCCGCACGCATTAAAAATAAAAATCAATTTTTAAGTGCCACCCTAATATATATATATATATATATATATATATATATATATATATATGCCTCCCCTGCCTTCACAATTCAGATCAAGCCTGAATATGGAACATGATAGTTCAGAAACGTTGCTATCCATTGGACAACTTCTGAATAACTTATCAGAAGAACACAAGAAAATTGTCCGGCAAATAGAAACCGTGCATCATAATCTCAAAAAAGGAGAATGATTGACTGCTTTCAATCTCGTTTGCCTAAGAGAAAATATCGTGCCTGGCTACACTAACATATATATATATATGTTATATAAATATATATATATATATATACATATATACGTATACATATATACGTATACATATATATATATACATATATACGTATACATATATATATATATATACATATATACGTATACATATATATATATATATATATATATATATATATATATATATATATATATATATATATATATATATATATATATATATATATATATAGTCAAACTTCGATATAACGGACTAAAGGGGGGAGGAGTGGTCCGTTAAAGCCAATTGTCCGTTATAGCGAGGGTATTTTCCCAAGGGTGGAGAAATATATTTAAAATAAATAAATTGTGAAATAAATGAGAAATAATCACACACAACCAGACTGTGTAGCTATGTTGGGAGGTAAACAGTGACTGGCACTACATGCTGAATTTGGTCCGCTCCTACACGTGAAATAAATGAGAAATAATCACAAACACAACCAGACCGTGTAGCTAGTCAAGCTCAAGCTCTAGTGAAAGGTAAACAAATTACTACGAGCCAGATTCAGCCGTGGCTTCTAAAGGTATTGCTTATTATCATGACTAATGCTCATTATTATATATATTATGGTTGTGAAGTGCAGTTCTACACATGTGTCACTATTTAGGTCAGTGTAGCACTGCGTGTCACCTTAGGTAATGGTGATTTAGGGTGTTGAGGTGACAGGGAGACGTAGCAGCGGCCACGCCATAACACTAATAGTCACTATTTTAAACAATACACACCTTCTACGTGTACCACTAAATCACTAGCAACACAGGCTCCTTCCTTATAATATTATATCTTAATATGTGATACATCAAAACTCCTTAAAACCCAAGCATTCCAAAGTAAAATGAGAAAATAATACAATTATGTTGAGTTGACAATTCGAGCGGCGATAAGCGGTCTAATATGCTATAAAAAAAAATATAAAAAAATACGCAAATGGAGTCCGTTATATCTGAAGCCCGTTACATCGAGGTCCGTTATATTGAGGTTTGACTGTACTCTTCTCAGACATCCTTGTCCACCAATCACACATTCCTTTATCCTCTACATACTCTTTTAGGTAAATATGCAGTTTCAACCAATACTCCCTTTTGGCCAATACTCTTCTGACATAACTGGGGGGGGCCAAGCCCCCCCCAAGATCCCCTGCTAGTTAACTAATCTAACCCGGGCATTGATTACGTAACCTAACCTCACTGGGGGGGGGTTTCGCCCCCCCCCAGATCCCCATGTGTTATTTTTTCATTTCCGACAGCTTTTGTGTGGGTTAGAAATACTCCTTATAATAAGAACGAAACGTTCAGGATACTTAAAACCACCGATTGGTTGTGTTGTATTGTATTGGTCTAAACTGCACTTATACCTTTATGTATTTCACTTTTCAACCTACAGTACATGCTTTCCACGCACTAGTACACCGGTGCTCGAATGTCCCTTATCTTTGCCTCTCCGTAGCATTGATGAGAGGAGGATGCAGTCAGTTCGTATATAAGTTGTTTCGTACACAAGTAGATTCGTACACCTAAAAAAGTTGTTTCGTAGTCTATATGAAACTATAGTCGTTTCGTACACTCAGCTCAGAGTTTAACTTGATGACTAGTTACGAAACGACACACCAGGTATCTACGAAAAAACTCAAAAACAGTGTACGAAACAACTAACAAACCCTGGGTACGAAACAACTTGTGTACGAAACTCCCTGTATTGCTAGTCCTTTCTTCCCCTCAACACACACATCAAGGTTACCTAGTTTATCTGCCGTTCCAGCACTCATTTTACTTAATCTGCTTCTCTATCCATTCTTCATACACATTGCGTACCCACCCTTCGTTCGTTCCAATCTCACTTTATACCACCGCCATCCGTATCCTTCACTTGACTCATTCTCTCCATCGGCGCTACTCATTGCATTGTTGGGGCGACCGTGGTTCCATTATGGAATGTGTGACTGAAAGGGCGGCAAGGGGACCATACAGAGACGTGAGCATTCAACCCGAATGAGAGCTTCTCTTTTAATAACATATTTCATTTGCTGCAAGACTGAATTCGTAACCAAATGTCAGTCTTGCCTTCCAAAATTGATAAGACAAAGCTCTTGGATAATCTTGCAGATGTGGTTGCTTCGAGGCCAGTTCGGACATCGTTATGCTATATGTATTATTACTGAACACCTACAGCACACTTTATTCTATTTGTACATTCATATTACCATACAAGTAAATAGATAAGTATATTTATAATTAAAACTGATAGAATAAAAACAATATAAAAATACAGGTTAATATTTAACAATAAAGTGAAAAATGAGCAAACAACCAGCCATAATAGGATACAGTGTGTAAGGGTGAAATAGTCCGCCCTAAAACCCTGCGCGTGCTCTGTGACCACTCCAGCAGCTGTTTGTTTTGGAGGTGTTACTGTTTTGTCCGAACATCGAAGGTGGGAGTTTTTGGAAAGGAATGAGTCCAATTTTGTAGGGTCTGAGATAACCATTATGGGGAAAAGGGGACATTACTAAGCTAGAGAGGACAAGAAACATAGGGGTAGGGGGCTTAGGACCCCCAACCAGCACAGCTGGGAGCCATTCGAGGAGATGGGGGTGGAGCCCCTGCAGGGAAAGGTTTTTAAAAGGGGAAATTTTAACCTCCTGAAAAAAAAGGGGGATAGTGAGGATAGGGGTGAAGCAGACCCTGAAGGAGGTTTGGGAAAAGCCAGATGGATAAAGGAATAGAGGTGGAAAAGGGGGGAAAACCCTAGTAGAAACCGGGAAAAGGATAAAAACCAAGGATTCGAGGGAGGAAAAAATATAAGACAAGGGGATAGTAGGTGGAGACAGGTATGGGGGGTAAATCCACGTTAAATGGTAGTGGGGGAAAGAGAAGGAAGCCGAGGCACTTCATGGCAAGGTGATTGGGAAGCAGATTTGGTGAAGGCAAGGACAGGAACACTAGAGGTGAAGGCAGGGGTAGGGGGGGGCAGGACCAGGCCTGTAGCTTCTGAGAGGAAACAAGGGGAAAATATTGAACACTTGAAATAGAGTGTGGAGATATGGCAGGAGAGGGGGCTGATCAGCCCATATTAGGATGAAGGAGACGGTGAAAGGGATAAAAGGAAAAACGAGGTGGGGGGGAATCCCGACTGTGCTAGGACTGTTGGGAGTAAAGAAGAGAAGGAAAAAATTTTTTAGAAACTAGCGGGGGGGGGGGGGGGGGGGGGGGGGCACTCAGTAGAGCGCATACCTCCGCCCCCAATATTTCATCAATTATATAAAATTTTTATATAATAATACAGGAGAACCTCGTTTTTTAAACCCGGGATTTAAAACAACGGCAGCCTCAAAACAACGGCACTATTCGACCCAGGTTTTTTTTTTTTTTTTTTTTTTTTCCCCTATAAATCGGAACTCTCTTCCTGTTTTTATTTTTTCCCCTTTTCCCATGATTACATCTTTTCAAAAAAAGAGAACAAGACACCCCCCGAATAAAAATTGGGGTCACCCCTTTTTTTATTTTTTTCCTTTTGTCTTCTTTATAGGGACTGGCAACTAAGCGGATTTTGGGGACCCATTTTTGTTGTGCCCGGCCAGTTCCTTGCGATGGGAAAAAAAAAAAAAAAAAAAAAAAAAAAAAAAAAAAGAAGGGGGATTTTTGGGGGATTCCATAAGAGTAACTCTCAAAAAAACGGCAAAATGATTTTTCCGGGGATGGCTCCCCCCCCCCGTGGGTGCCGGATAAACGAGGTTCTCCTGTATATAAATATATATATATATATAATATATATATATATATATATATATATATATTATGCACTCAATATGAGCGCATACCTCCGGCCGAATATTTCATCAATTGGTTGCCATGGCAACAGTTGTCAATAGATATCCAAAATTAAATCAGTTCTTCCTTATACCAAATAGACTTGGTATACCGAGTTTGGTCCAAATCTATTCGTAACTTTTCGAGAAATCCTGTACACTAACAGACAGACAGACAGACAGACAGATCGGGGTGAAAACATAACCCCTCCAACTTCGTTGGCGGAGGTAATAACTAAGGTGTTTTTAAAGCAGGCCTGGGAAAAAAGATTGCGTGGGAATGTAGAAGACGTATAGGAGGGACTTATGTCTGTGTCTATACTGCCCTGTTGTGCCCCTTCTCTCCCCACAGGTGGCAGGGAAAGAAAGGGCTACACAGGGGCAAAGAAGGAAGAAATGTGTCAAGTTCGACCCCGAGCTTGACAGACGACCTACAAAGCGATAATAAGCAGAAAAGATCACAAGAAGAAGAAGAAGAATTTGGCTACTCGGCTAATTTATTGACGAGACTATTTTTTTCTGAAAGACTTCCATGCGCACTTTAACAATCTGATATTTGTTTTCCGGCAAAATCACTTTTGAGTAGTCATTCTGCTCGCATTTTCTGTATAATTTCTGCTCCAGCATATGTAGCCTATATAGTAGAGATAGCCTACGTACGTACTGTTCACCTCCAGGAACCCAAAAGTATATCTTTTCACCGGAAAGTATTATAAAAGTTGCCATTTCGTGTGCGGTGAGAATTGTGAACCAATGGCTCACCATTCTTCCACATGTACTACATACGACTTTACCTCCAGCGACTTTGTCCTGGCTGTGAAGAGTAAATCTCCTCCATGAGTCCATATAGCCACTATCATAAAAACTTTAGAACATAGGAAGAAACTCTAAGAACATAAGAAAATAAGGAAGCTACAAGAGGCCGCGAGGCCTACACGTGGTAGTTCCTGTCACCTAACACTACCTACATCCACCTTTCATCCCCATCCATGAACCTATCCAGCCCCTCTTTAAAGCTCCCTAATGACTCCGCACTAACTACCTGTCTATTGAGACCATTCCATTCATTCACCACCCTATTTGTGAACCAGTTTTTCCCTATTTCCTTTCTAAATCTACGCTTTTCCAGCTTGAATCCGTTACTTCTTGTTCTACCCTGGTTAAAAGCCGTAAGAACTGTTCCTACCTCTCCTTCATTAAATCCCTTTATCCATTTAAAAGCTTCTATCAGATTGCCCCTTACTCTGCGTCTCTCGAGTGAGTGTAATTTTAATAACTTCAATCTCTTCTCATAACTAAAGTTACGCATCCCTTGAATCGTTTAGGTCATCCTTCTCTGTACTGTTTCTAACAAGGCTATATCCATCCTGTAATATCGAGACCAAAACTGAACCGCATAGTCTAGGTGAGGCCTGACTAGAGCCAGATAAAGCTTTAGAATAACTTCCGCACTTCTACTTTTAACACTTCTGGTAATGAATCCTGACACTCTATTAGCTCTATTTCTAGTCTCAATACATTGTTTCCTAGGTCGGAGGTCTGGGCTCACCCTCACTCCAAGATCTTTTTCACCTTCTGATCTTTTCTGCGATACATTGCGTATGGTGTATCTATTACCAGGGTTTTTTCTACCAACATTCATAAAAAAAAACCCAGGTAATAGATACACCATACGCAATGTATCCTTAGATTTTGCAATGATTCACAATGATTTCCTTAGATTTTGGGTTTCCTTAGAAATTTCCTTCTCAGGCCTAAATTTCCTTGAAATCAGGACTTTTCCTTGCCATTGTAAACACTGGTTCACTGTAACATCAGGGTTGCCAGATAGTTGGGTGGGTTTATGTCCAAATTAACTGATAAAAAAGTATTAACATTTTTATATGAAGTGTATCTAAATACAATGTATTTAAATATTCATAAAAGTATTTAGATACTGTATTTAAATACATGGCAACCAATGTCTTTATAAATACATTTCTAAATACACATTTGTATTTAAATACTGCCCAGCTCTGCAAATAGGGCACCCATGACATGCATTGTAAATTATATAATATAGTATCAACGTATCGCTGAAAAGATCAGAAGGTGAGAAAGGTTAATGTAGGTAGTGTAAAGAACAAGAAATACCTCGTGCAGGTCTCACGGCCTCTTGTAGCTTCTTTATTTTCTAATGTTCTTATGTTTTCCACGCCCGGGCAAATAAGGGAGAGACCTTATTGCCGCGCTCCCATTTTTTGGAACCATGCCCTGGCAAATAAGGAACAGGGAAATTATTTTCGCACTCCCATATTTTGGAAAAGATCTGAAGGTGAGAAAGATCTGGGAGTGAGGGTGAGCCCAGACCTCCGACCTAGGAAACAATGTATTGAGGCTAGAAATAGAGCTAATAGGGTGTTAGGATTCATTACCAGAGTGTGAAAAGTAGAAGTGCTAATTAAGGTTATTCTAAAGCTTTATTTGGCTCTAGACCTCACCTACACTATGTGGTTCAATTTTGGTCTCCATATTACAGGATGGATATATAGCCTTGTTAGAATCAGTGCAGAGAAGGATGACCAAAATGATTCAATGTAAGTAACAGATTCAAGCTGGCAAAGCGTAGATAAAAATACATTTAAAAAAATAGGGAAAAACTGGTTCACAAATAAGGTGGCAAATGATTGGAATTAATGGACTTAGTAGACAGGTAGTTATATAGTGCGTCATTTTAGTAGTCATATAGTCATTAGGGAGCTTTAAAAGAAGGCTAAATAAATTAATGGATGGGGATGAAAGGTTAATGTAGGTAGTGTACAGTAACAAGAAACACCTCGTGTAGGTCTCACGGCCTCTTGTAGCTTTCTTATTTTCTAATGTTCTTATGTTTTTATATGTAATACTGCAAACAGCGTTGAATAAAGGAAATACGCGACCCTTATACCTCGTATAAGTCTCACGGCCTGTTGTAGTTTCCTTATTTTCTAATGTTCTAATGTTTTCCACGCCCGGGCAAATAGGGATAGAGACCTTATTGCCGCGCTCCCAGTTTTTGCCAACACGCCCGGACAAATAAGGGACAGGGACATTGTTTACGCGCTCCCAATAATCGCCCGACACCGGAGTGACTTCAGGCAGAATCCTCCCTCCCCTCCCTGTCACACCGACGCTCCACCCTCCTTGTCCGCACCTACACCAAGCTTGCCTCCTCCCCTAGCTGCCATGCCCTCCACTCCCTCCTCCTCCGACACGGTAGGGAACCACTTCATGGCCCCCTGCCGTATCAAGCCCACACACCTTTCGTAGAGCGAGCCCTCTCCTTCTTTGCTTCTATCCGGGTGACTCCCCCCTCCTTTTGCACTCTGGAGAAGACCTCTCCCCTGGGCCCTTGGTTTCCTCTCTCTTCTCTAATTTCTCTGTCCCTTCACACACCTACACCATGGTCCAAGGCTGCCTGTCCGGTGCAGGGCAGGTACCTTTTTTACTCCCTCCTACACACCCGTTACAATAACTCCCTCCACATTTACACCGACGGCTCCCGTCTGCCAGCCCCTCCGTCTGTAGGTGCGGCCATGTTCATCCCGGCTAGGTCACTTGCCACCGCCTGGAGGTTGCCACCCACTGCCTCCATCCTGACGGCAGAACTTTTTGCCATCAGGGAGGGCATCAAATATGCCACCACCGTGCCCCCCTCCTGTGCTGTAACCATTTTCACTGACTCCCTCACAGCCCTCCAACTTCTCCAACGTCACCGCCCTATCACTCACCATGCCCTTTGTTTTCACATCCACCACCTCTTGCTTCACTTATCCTCCTCTGGCCATGTCATCCACCTTCAGTGGGTTCCCTCCCACATTGGTGTCAGGGGCAACACTGTGGCCGACGGGGCGGCAGCGGAGGCACACTCCCTCCCCTCTCCCATAGACATGACCACAGACCTGACTGATTCACTGACTAACCTTCAGACTACATGCAACGACACTGGGACAATGAACTGACTGACGCCTTACAGTACACTTCACTTGGACGTATACGACATGACACACGACACCACTGGTGGACCCACTCCCCCAGCCGTGCCCTGGACACCGCAGTCACCAGACTCCGGATTGGCCACACCCGCCTCAACGCCCACCTACACAAACTGGGCATGACAGCTGACCCTCACTGCCCCTGGTGCCCCACATACCCGGACACACCTGAACACCTCCTCCTGCAATGTCCTCGTCACCACTCCCATCGCACGGCACTCCTCCAATCACTATCCCCACTCCTCCTCCGCAGGCCAACTCTAGCTGACCTCCTGGGTGGCTCTCCAGACCCCGGCTTGGCATTCAAAATTCTCAAACACACCAGGACCTTCCTACACAAATCGGGCCAACTGCACAGGATCTAACCTGCTAACCCATCTGCATACTGCACCTTCGGGGCACTAGAGGCTGTGGCACCACAGCCTACACGGCCCCATCAAACCCCCAACAACAACACCGGAGTGACTTTTAATCGTTCCAGGTACCGTTTTGGGAACCTCTTCCTACAAATGTTCCCATTATTACCTCTAATTCTAATATAATGTAAGAGATTACGGGCAAGCACTCCTAGTAACGTATTCTGTATGGTACCACTTTTACCTTAAATCATAAGGGATGTCATCACACTATACTCACGTGCCGTGGTGCTGTGCTAAGTTATCCAACAGCCACTCGGTCCTCGCACACGCCCTGACTGAGTCAGCTGAGAGAAGTCTTCGTCTGGCTTGTTGTTATCAAGTTTTGCCTACACAACGGCACCCTCTAAACACAAACCTAAATACTGATTGAAACAAAACACTTATGCATTAAAACACTAAAAATAAAGTAGTTTATCAACCTACAGGATCATAATATGTGTGTTGTATAGGGTAGCTAAAAGCATGAAGAAAATTTTTTATGACACCGTGACGCCTTGCTGAAAGTGGCGCGTGTCTTCTGCTTGTGTTGTGACTTGTGACGGAGCACCCAGCTGGCAGGCCGACACACCACACCATGGCCACCCACCACCTGCCTAATGAAGTGGTGAGCACTGGAGAGGCAGCCCCGTGTACATGGCCCGTGATTGGCCTCTATAAAGTTCCTAAGCATGTGGCCCGTTCATGTGCATATGTAATCGGTACCTGGAACTGTCCCGATCGGATTTCTCGCCGACGGCGGCGAGTGCTCCAATTTTCGCCGACAGTTCCAGTTCTTGATCTTGATTATACAGTACCCAATATATACATTTGATTAGCTTTTAACCCGTGTTTCTGCATTCAGGGATTAGATACCAGCAATAACTTGATCAGTTAGGTAAACAATGTCCAGGTTAGGTTAGTGAACTAGCCTTCAACCAATACTCCCTATTGACCAATAGGTACTCTCCTGACATAGCTGGGGGTGCTGCATACCCCCATACCCCCCTGCTAGTTAACTAACCTAACCCGGGCATTGATTTCGTATCCTAACCTCAATGGGGAGGATTTGCCGCCCCAGACCCTCCTTGTGTTATTTTTTTCATTTCCGACAGCTATAATAGGGGTTAGAAATACTCTTTATGATGAGAACGAAACGTTCAGGTTACTTAAAACCACCGATCATATATTGATGTAAACTGCAGATATACCGGTTGGACACGGGGTATTGCTTTAGTAACAGATGATATCAAGAAAAAAAGGAAATGGTCAATACTATGGCAGTCGATGAAGTCGATGAAGTGTGGGGGTAACACCTTGGTATCGGTGATTTTATTCTGATTCTTGAAGTGTTGTGGTGTTTGTTGCTTGATCACCCCGTTTTGTGCTTATACTTGTAAATGTTATTTTGAAATGTCTTGGTTTTCTTGCTAATCAATGTTCTTGCTGTTTCCTTGTTTTCCACATCAGTAACAAAGTTTGTTTCTTCACATCTGCATCCTGTTCATCTGCTAGGAGTAAAAATGTTGCAAGTTTTACATCATTTGTCAGTGTGTTGTCTTGTAGAAAGTTTAAGTTTTCCCTGATGTCTTTATATTCCTCGCAGTGTAATAGGAAGTGTTATAAAGTTTCATCCTGTCCAGTGTTACATGTCGTGCATGCTGTGTTCCCGTTGGTGTGTCTGTTCCTGTAGTTTAGTTTCAGTGTGTTGCTTCTGCATCTTATCAAAATTTTAGTGGATTCATCATTATCATAAAAGTCTTTCTTTGATGTGTGTTTTGTATGTTCTGTAAAGTCTAAGTGTCTCTTTTTCAAAAAGTTCTGCTTTCCATTTCTTGGTATCATGTTCTTTTAATTTGTCAGTTATTTCTTGTTGTGTTTTCCTACTAAGTTGGTATATGTTGGTATTAAGCTCTTTTAAATAACTGTTGACTGTTTTGGTCCAGTAATCTTTCCCATTTTCTAGTCTTTGTAGCAAACATCGTTTCAGTAGATCATTTGTGGAGTGGGCCATAATGTATCTTATGTATGAGAGTTTAGCTTTTGCATCTCTGGTTTTCATCAAAGATGATCCAATTTCTCCTTTAAGAAAACTGTTTGGTGTGTATTTGGGGGCTCGTAGTATTGTTCTGAAAGCTTTGTTCTCTGTTGTTTGGAGTTTTTCTAGGTTGTTACTGTTGTATGGTATGATGCCTTGACAGTAGAGAAGCTTGGGTAACACCACTTGTTTCCAGTATGTTTTTCCAATGAGGACCCTGTTGGTGCTTTTTGCCACTACTGCTGCTGTTACATTACTCAACCTATGGGCTTCCTTCCTTTAGGGTTTCTTTCTTGAATTGATCAAAGCATCTTCTTTTGTTGGTGATATTTATCCCCAAGTATTTTATTTCCTTTGTTATTTTGATATCACAGAAATTATCAAGAGCTGTTTCATGGTTGTAAATCAGTACACACAAACCTCGGTTTCCCGGACTAATAGGGGGGAGCACTGGTCCGGGAACCACAAAAGTCCGGGAATCGCAACAGTCCAGGAATTATCCTCTAAACAAACAAAAAAAAGTGATGCCATTACCCACCTCCGGACGTTTATCCTACTCTAGTATTTACTGTCCGGCAACCGCCAATATCAACTACCCCGCCGCGGACTTTTACGTCCGCTGAGCATGCTGCCACCTGGCGGGAGGCAGCAGAAAGTGTTCAATAGTCTCAAGGGACATTCCTGCACCAGGGGCAGTGGGGGTCAGGGGACTAACGGAGGCTGTGCAGGTGAATCGTGAGTGTCGTGTGTCCAAATTTAAACAATACGACCGCTGAGGATGCTGCCACCTGGCGGGAGGCAGCAGAAAGTGTTCAATAGTCTCAGAGATGTTCCTGCACCAGGGGCAGTGGGAGTCAGGGGACTGACGGAGGCCGTGCCAGTGAACTGTGAGTGTCGTTTGCCCAAATGTAAACAATATGACCGCTGAGCATGCTGCCACCTGGCAGGAGGCGCGGACACTGACCAGGGGTGACAGGAGACGCTCGGACCGCCGGACAATTTTGTCAATTTACGAACAGGACCAGGCATTTCAACGTTTAAAAGTCTGGAACTCTGGAACTCTGACATATCCCCGAACCTCGGATTTTGTCCGGCAAATCCGATATCCGGGAAATCGAGGTCCGGAAAATCGAGGTTTGTGTGTCTATGGCTTTTGTCTTTATTCATCTCCAGGCCACTTGCTCTTGCTGCTTCGATGAGTGTCAATGTCATGTTTAGGGCATCTGATTCACTTTGTGCTAAAATAAGGCCATCATCTGCATAAAACAATGCAGGGATAAAGCATATCTCATCTTTGAATCCAATATTTGTTTGGTTCAGGTGTAGGATGATGATATATGTTATCATTAAGAACAGTGATGTTGAACCATTGCAGCCTTGCCTTATTCCGCTGGTGACATCCATGTTTGTTACGATCTCATTGTGTAGATACAGGATGGTCTTGTCATTTAGGTATATGTCACTTATGACGTCAATTATGTGTGGATGTATCCTGAACTTTTTTAGGCATTCTATTAGGGGCTTTCTTTTCACACTGTCAAAGGCTTTCTTGAAATCTATAGCGATGGTTATTAATGGTCTCTTCATCTTGAAAGACTGTTCGATGCAGTAGTTTAAAAGAAACAGGTTGTCTTCGATGCGTCTTTTCTTTGTAAATCCAGCTTGTAGTTCATTATCTTGTTGATTATTGTGCATGTGATTGTCTATTTTGCTTCTCAGTATGGCCATAAACAATTTGTAGGAAGAGTTGAGCAGGGCGATGGGTCGTAGATCACTTACTGTAGGTTTGTTCTTTTTGTCTATCATTATAGTTTTTGATAATTTCCATTTTTGAGGTACAGTTCCACTTGTTAATATGTTGTCAAAACATGTTTTGATGGTGTTTGTAAAGATTTTACTGTCTGCCAGGGTTTTAAAAAGTTCTCCTCTCATAGCATCTGGTCCTGTAGCTTTGTTGTTTTTTATTGCCTTGAGAGCATGTTGTATCTCATTTTCTTGAAAGTTTGGTTGTTCCATGTTAGTGATCATTTGCAGTGGTTGGGCTGATATTGTATCATAATGTTCTAGAAGGTGTGTTGGCAGACTTATTTGTCGTTCATTTATGAGCAGCTGTACTGTAACCGTGTCTGTTTGGTAAAAACTCGTTACGTAGTTTTGTCGTTCATTTAGGTTCCACGTTTCGTCTATTCTGTTTGGCTGCTTTTGGTACACTCCTTCCCAGTAATGGTGGAGCTTGTTCTTGATCTCTGCCTTTGGAATCTCTATTGTATTTTCATAAAGAGTCACAGATTTCTTTGTATTTTCAATTCCTCTTAAGTAATTTATTTGCTTCCAGTTTCTTATTTGAATGTTTGTCTTGTTTAATCTTTTCAGTAACTATTCTTTCATGTTTTGCTATTGCAATTTTAATTTCCTCTTTAACTTGTAGTTTCTGTCTTGTATACATTTGCTTTAGTCTCTCTTTTTGTTCTTGTGTTGTAGCTCTCCTTGCCTGTCTATTAAATTCCTTCCTTTTCTTTATTCCTTGCTTTATGTTTTTTGTTATCCAGATGGGCTCGGTCTCTTGGCTGTGTTTTGTAGTTCTCTTGAAGTATGTCTTTGTTAGGTGTTTTTGTGCTGACTGGTTCATGATTTCTTCCAAGTCTTTTATATTAGTTATTGGGTTATTCGGATATGTTAGTCGTGTTTCAACTTCTTTAATATATGTTCGCAGTGCACGTTGGCAGTGCGAAGTGGAGCGGGGTTTGTAGGTCGGGCCGGGAGGTGTGGGGCGGTGTATCCTCACCTGCAGACAAACATTGATTTCCGACAAAAACGAGTGCCAGATTAATTCAAATTATTAAAACTATTCAGGAAAACACATTTTTACCTCAAAATAGGTAGTGCCCAATAACGAAAATTTACTGTTATAACTGTCCTCAACTTGTAGATCTTACCATTTACAGTACATTAGCCGTCGGAAATGAATAATAACATAGGGAGGTCTGGGGATGCAATTAGTTTAGGTTATGTAATCAATTACTTATTAGTTATGTACCCACAATCTGGTATGCTGTTATGTATGAGTAATATTTATCATACCTTTATTATTTTCAGTTTATGTCTGAGCTGACACTGATGTTTCACAATGCTCGGAGAGCAGGAGAGGTGGTAACAACCATAAAGAGATGTAAGTATGAGGCCTTGAGCAAAGTGTCTTTCTCTCTGGTCTAGGAGTATTATTATTCATAACACCCATTCTAGATACCCAAATGTGTTTGTTAGATTAACCAAGTTATTTTATATACAAATTAGTGCTGACTTACAACTTATGCAATTCAACTTACCACATATTTTTCTCAGATGATGGGCGAACTTGTCCACATCCCAAACCAAGAAAAATGAAGAATGGTAAGATGTCAAAGGTTACTCCACTCCCTGAGCCTGATGAGTACAGGTGTTTAGTACGAGCTAAGGCGAAAAACAAAAAGATAAGCACAGTGGTAAGCAATTGCATAGTTAAGGTTCTCTTTCAGTGAATGCACGTATTACGTTTAATGAAGTGGTCAGGGGCCTCATGTGAAATGCACTAGACCTCAGTTGAGCTGTAACTACCTAGTTTTTAAGATCTTTTGCTAGATGACTGATCTCTATAGGAATGAACTACAGTAACTCACGGAGCACCTAACTTCTGATCTTTCTACTATTTCTGGATGGGGCGTGGCAAACCATGTGATTTTCATTACCTACATTACCTACTTCTTAAAGTGAATTCATTCACATATCAGATATGTGAATGAATTAACTTTGATCAAGACGTGATAACTTTGATTCTCTGTTAAATTAGTTAAATGCTATTGAGAAAAGAAATAGTTGACTGGAGGGTTGTCTAATAGATTCTATTAGACAACCCTCCAGTCAACTATTTCTTTTCTCAATAGCATTTAACTAACTTAACAGAGAATCAAAGTTATTACGTCTTGATTTTGACAAATATTACATTACTGGATGAAATACATCCAGTATACTGTAAGCTTCTAAATATGTAGCAGGGTGCATCTATTACACTGGGGAACAAATTTTTGTTGAGTTAGGTCTGACACTTGTTATTAAGTAATTTTTGGGTGCTGAATCCAAAACTGATCTCAGTTTTTCTCTATCACGTCAAGTTTTTGAACTGTAGGATTTTCGTTTTCTTAAAAAATATGAAAAATACTGTACATAACAGTAACAGTGCTTATTTTATAAAAAGTTGCAAATGTTAACATACAATGAAAAATGAAAGAAATAGGCATGAATAGAATGTTTATTTAACATTATCATGTTTTTAGAAAGGATAAGGCTATAATTGTGTGGCAGTTAAGGGTAAAATTACGTTTGTAGCTTTGTCTGGAGTGTTCAACTTGAGGACTATCGCATTTGATGCTCCAACAATAGTCAGCCATCATATGCACATCCCATCTACCCTGGTAACGTTCTTCCATAACCTTCAATCTTGGTGAAATCGTTCACCTGCTCGTCGCTAGCAGCACCAAGATTTTCCGGAAAGTTGGCAAGATGGCTATGCAAAAAATGTACTTATTACTCATGTTGCAACCAAGCGCTTTGTAGCTCTCCAATAGTTTCTGAACAATTTCTGTGTAATTACTTTGCACGTGTATTTCCAAGAAAGTTCTTGACGACGTCTTGAATGATAGCCAAGCATTCTTTTCAAGGTCTGACATAGTACCGTTGAAATGTTCATCTTTGATGAGCTGCCGAATTTGTGGACCATCAAACACACCGGCCTTGATTTTTTTCAATTGACAGTCCAGGAAATGCCAAGATGATGTACTTCAAACAGTCGCCATCAGTTGACAATGCTTTTACAAATTGTTTCATGAGACCTAGTTTTATGTGCAGAGGTGGGAATATTATTTCTTCCTGTCAACAAGTGGCTCATGTACAATGTTAGGATCTCCAGGTTTAAGATCAGATCTCGGAGGCCAATTCGTCTGAACCCAATGCTTCTCTCGAGCTCTGCTATCCCACATACAGAGAAAGCAGGGATACTTTGTGTATCCACGTTGTTGACCAAGAAGGAGGACACCATTTTAAGGTCAACACAGATGATCCAATTGTGTTTGTCATATTGCAATAACTCAATGACTCTCTTTACATCTCCATATTCTTTCACGAAGACAGACCGAATGCCCAATAGGACTGCGCCAAACAAATTGCCATTGTGTAGAAGGACACACTTCAAGCTCCGCTTTGAGCTATCAATAAACAATCGCCATTCATTTGGATTGTAGATTGAAAGCCCTAATTCCTTCAGTAAACCAGGAATGTTATGGCAAAACACAAAACCGCTGGCACTTCGAAAGTACTGCAGAAATGTACTTTCTCTGGTTCGAAAGTATGATACCTTCACTCCTTGTTCCAGTATGTTTTTCTCGTTCAGTCTTGATGCTAGTATTTCTGAAGCTTTTTTGGATAGGCCCAAATCACGTGCTAAATCATTCAACTCGTGCTGATCAAATCCCCTACGAACTGAATCCTCGTGAATGTCAAAATCTGCATCATTGCTGTCACTGCGTTCTTCAACATCACTCAGATCTTCTAGAGGAGGTAGTTGTTCGAAAACTGGCACTGGAATTTCAGCTGAATGAGGCATTGGTCTTATAGCTGACGGTAGATTAGGATATTCTATTTTACTTTTATTTTTCTTGTTAAATCCTGATGTTTTCACTAAACAAAAGTAACAGTCTGTGGAATGATCTTTTTGCTCTCGCCAAACCATGGGGATACCAAATGCCAACTTTTCACGTGTTCCTTTGGTCCACATCCGTAATCTCTCGACACACTGCTTGCACACTTTGTGAGGGGCCCATAGCTTGTCTTGATCACCGAGTTTCACTTTAAAATATGCGAAATATGATTGTTTGACAAATACGCTGATGCTTGCCCTCTGACTTGGAATGGTGAAACTACCACATATATAGCAGAAGGAGTCAGGGTTGTTTAGGCATTTACGACGAGACGTAGCAGGAGCAGACATGATCTGAAACAAAAGAAATATATACCTATGTAAATAAAACACTAAGCTGGAAGTTACAAGCTTTGAAAACAAAACAAAAAAAGCATAAAACGAAATAGAAATTACAATGGTATGTTGTTACAAGGTTAAGAGAAAAGCCATAACAAATCCTCCTAATTCCTACTATCCTAGCTTTCTGTTTGCAGATATTGATAGTACTGACCTATTGGGAGCTGCACACACCTCTCACCGCACTGTCTCAATTGTAACTGCACAAACAAGTTGCCACATAGCTCTCGATGAGTCAAATCGTAATCAGCTGGCAAGTTTTACTACAGCTCACAAGTGGAATTTTGCTTATCTGGAGGGTAAGCTGTGGAGAAAAAACTTGACGTGCTAGAAAAAAACTGACTACAGATTTGGAATCAGCATGCCAATTTTAGTCTAAATAAGCTCAAAAATCTAACTCAACAATTTTTTTTTCTTCAAATTGTTCCCCAGTGTTATGTATCCCCAGAACAAGAAACTCGTCCATTATGTATACAATTATTGTGTCATTCTATGGTTTGTGTGACTAGGATCATAAGCCCATACTGTACCACCATTTCAGTAGTACGTGTAATTATGTGCGTGTACTCTCCTCTCACAACCCCCCCCCATGATGAAGACAGTGATGTGATGATCGTAGATATCAGTCCCTGTGCAGGAAATAAATAACATTGAAAATTGATATTGTTTCAGGTTTCTGCAGCAGATGCAATGAAGTTCCAACTACAATTTGCTCAGTTCCTCCGTTCCAATATGGACGGACTCAAAAAGGAGAAGAAAACCAAGAAAAAAGTGAAAAAGGCCACTCAGTAGTGTTATGTGGTTACAGTAAGGTTTATGTGTAAGGTGACAAGACCTAGCAGGGGGGTGATGGCACCTTGAGGGTTTGGGTTTGTCAAAGAGGCATTCTTTCATTTGTCAAGCTCATGAGACACGATAGTTGTAATATGGAAAGCATTTAATGGGAAACACTTGTGCTTCACTTCGATAACCTGTTTCATCTCCAAGAAGTTATAGGTCAGTAATCTTGATCAATATATTACAAAAGGGTTGACACCATCTTCATGTCATGCTCATTGAAAATCTGTAGTTTTCCTTTGCATCAAAGAATTGGTACCAGTCACTTGCCACACTTAGTAGGTTGCAGACACGGTCAAAGATCATTCCACCATACCAAGTAGCCATGTATATTTGTGCACACAGCATAGACAAGGGTTTTGTGATGTCTGAAAAAATAATCACCACCTAAATTTTTTCTGCAGGGCTTCAAAAGTGACCTTCAAATTGTAATGTAGGATGAATAAATATCTATTTTCACACATGGTGCTATGTTTTCATATAGTCTAACATCTGATGTTTGTTATCTTTTTTTTTATCTGGTCAGCATATTCATTCTACATACAATAGAAAAGCTGGTTGAAATATACTTTTATGTCTGTCACACTTGGAATTACCAGTTCTATAATATATAACCAAAACTTTTCAAAACTAATAGTACACAGCCTACACACATGTATGTCTTCCCTCTGAAACACAGGCTTTTAGATTTTGAAAACTAATAAACTGAAAATATCCGACTGCTTGAAAATGGTGATGGATGTACTACTTCCCAGGTTTGAGCTCAAATATTTTCAATTTCAAGGAATAAACAGTCTTTGTATTGAACAGTTGTTTACACCTCATACTTTGCATAGTGTGAGATGATGATGATTGCAAATTCAGTGTCAATATAAGGATACCCTACAAGTTATTGACAGATTGTGACACCATTTCAAAAGTGTTTTTTGAGGCCAATTCACAGTCAATATGTCACTACCCGACATAGTGATCACAAATTCTAAATGTGTCTGAAGTATGAAGTTAAGGGAATAAATGTAATTGGAAATCATTCCCATCTTAGAATTGCTATCCCATACCTATGTTTTGCAACATTTATGGTTAAGCTACTACATTAATTGGGAGGCAAATATTATAATTTATGACATGATTTCCAATAACTTTTCCTGGCCTGTAGCTTATTTTCGTGCATCTGTTTTTTCAGCTGGTTTATGAATACTATATCCATGTGGCGGTTGTTTGTATAGGCTGAGGTTGCTCTTTTATGAATTGTGAGTAGGATGGTAAGCAGCTATAAAAGTTTCCTGGATTGTGTATGAAGCACATTCAGGCTGCAGCTTTCACATCTTTTCCCTCAGGACCACAGACATTGACATTTTGATATAGATGCTGTACTTAAAAAGACAGTAAAAGGTTTCCCTGCCCTGGCTGCCATAACTACCTGAAATAGGTCATTCTTTGATCCCAACCAATTATTATATACTCTACATACTCACTTTTGGTTGTCACTTTTCCTAATAAAGCATAAGAGATTGTTATTACTTTATTTCTCCGGTTCAGGTGGCAAAATGGCATGGAGAAAAGATGACTGAAAATAGATGTAAAAAAAAAAAGATGAACTGAGTAAGAAGGCGTTAGAAAGAATAAAATTAAGGCGATGGCCCTGTGGTCTGGATGTGTGGTAGAGGAGTTGGAGTGACTCAGCGCCATCCAGGAGTGTAACAAATGGTACAATAATGATGCTCGGAATTGTAAAATTTCTGCCACCTCTGGGCTATTTTATTCTGGGCTGCTGCCTCCCTTCCTACATTAAACATTATCTACTTCCTACATTGCTACATTAAAAGTGTCCTATAAACAACGTAAATGTAGTATTAACGTACCGTACATAACACTAAAGTCGCCAGGACAACGTTTCTTTTCGATTTACAGACGTCTGGTGGCATTAATACTTACATTTCTACATTCATGATTTCAGGAAAGTTAGAAGGGGCCATCTGGAGAGTCTGTCATTTTATGGCTATATAAATGAACAGATTACCAAAATAAAAACCGAGTGGTGACGTTAGTAACAGCTACACTAAGATCGCCAGCTAGTACTGGTTTCAGAATTACTGAAAATAAATGCAAATTCTATCTACAATATTTTTTATCTACCCGCCGGGGTTGACTTTTGACGGAAATCATGAATGAATTATTTTTACCTGTTTACCTTTTAATTCATATTCTAGATGTTATATAAAGCCTACAAAACTAATCAAAGAACACTACCATAAATTGTGGCTCCATTAGCTACAGTTTCCATTTTTTATAAGATATGAAAGAATACTGATACTCGCGCTCTATATATACCAACAACAAACAACAACGTTTCTCCACAGCCTTAGGTGTTTACTCGTTTACTCGTTATATGAAACATCGCTGTAACGGTAAACACCTGCCTCTGCTGTGTAAATGAGTACACACACACTGGCAACATTTTATAGTAACATAGTAACACAGACTTTCAAAACTTACTGATCACCTTCGTCTTCAGTGTCCTGTCTCAGCTTCTGGAGCGAGGACTGCATCGCCTCATCATAAGAAGGTGGCTCATTACTCCCTGCCACCTGAGATTCATCAACGTAGTGGTGGGAACAGTTGATGGCGGAGCAGGTGACGTAATGGTGACGGCAAGTGGATGAAGATGAAGCCGTAGGAATAGTTGTCGCGCTTGAAGAGTGAGGAGAAATGTCAGGAGAGCACCCGCTGATGTGTGTCGGAGAGCCCACAGCCACGGGGGACACATTAGAAGGCGATGCAAGCTGAATTTCGGGGTTGGAGTGAGGAAGAAACGAGAATGACGTATTGGAGACGGTATCCTCGCAATCCTGGATCTCTGTCATCCTGAGTTGCAAGGAGTGCTTTACTTTAAGATATTATTAATTTATAATTAAGCCAAACTATATCATATATTACTAAAAGAAATAGTATATGAATATATAATATATAGATATATTATGTATATATATATATATATATATTATATATATATATATATATATATATATATATATATATATATATATATACTTGCATGTATCAATCAAGACATTGATCAACTTTTAAGTTATCATGTTCCTAAAATACGCAAACACTGAAAGTGAACAGCAGCCACTTTGTCATTCGTCTCCAAGCTATATAACCTTGTTAATTAGGTGGTTCAAGCCCATCTACTCCCCCCCCCCCCCCATCCGGGCCATCCTCACACACACACACACACACGGAGGTCCGAAGCTATATTGTTAACGAACGATACACAACAGTATGATTGACATTCGGACTAGCTACACGCAAACATTTGTTCAAGTTTTCTCTCAGCAAAATAAAATTGCCTCAGGATTAATGTCAAACAAATGGGGGAATATTTTGACTGCTTCTCCAGTGAACGGATACGGGGTATATGGAGGGCTCAGATTACGTCAGCCTAGCTCAGGACCTCCACCCTCCTCAAGTAGCTGACTTGATTAAATAGTGTTCATGAAGTTGTTTATTCATTCCGAAATCTACATTCATTCTGAGATCTACGTCTACACGTAAACAGGCGCCTACGCACAGGATCGTAGCACGTGATACGGGAGTCAAATGTTTTTCTTTGTTTTACTTGTTTTTTCCTTTAGCATATCATAAGGGTCACATATATTGAGCAGCAATTATTGTACCTATTATACACCTTGCTTTTCAGGTAATGTCGGAAATCTGACAACCATGTTTTTGCCTACCGAATGATGTCCATTTCATTTTGGTGCGTATTTCATTACATTTACATTATCATAATCTTTGTCTTAGTCTAATGATTTACCTAAAAAGCTGTATTCATCAACACTTTTGCTTCCGGTGTTAATTATTTTGTACATAAGTATCGAACATTACTTTAATCAGTGAGCATTTCCTATCATTCCTATATCCTATAGCATTCCTGTTGAGCTCAGTGAGCATTGCTATATACGTAGAAATCTGTATCCCGTCTCAGAGATAGAATAATATGAACTCAGATTGTTTACGTATTCTCAGTTTGTTTAATTATTTTATTCTGGGCAATATATAAGTGATGTCAATGTTATTATATCTCCTTACCCACCTGCGGGAGTAGAAAGCCCTGCGCCACGCGTCCTTGTAGGAGGGTGGGGCGTCACAGTGTACCTCGGGGCGTCGTCTGGGAGTATAGTGGTGGAAGATGCGGGCAGCCAGACACAAGACCACGGTGAGGCCTACAGGGGTGGATACAGGCTTGAAACAGCGCAATGGATAGAAGGGCGGGCACACATAGCCGGGGGAGCCACTTTTGGGGAGCCAGCAATGGTATATG
>JACEEZ010016236.1:15000-30000 GCA_016584305.1 Chionoecetes opilio | reverse complement strand
CTTCACAGTACTTATCTTTTTGGTCACATCTTTTTCTACTCTCTCTGAAATAAGAAAAACAAAATGTCATGACACGGGACTCAGCCAATGTGGTCACAGATTGGTGGTGTGTTAGCTTATTTTTTTCATAACTTCGACCTATTGTTAAGAAGAGGGATCGCTGCGCCGCCGTCAGTAAGACCCCTGCCACTGACAACACCACGGCAGGGCAGCTATCGTCTAAGGAGTTTTCTGCGTGTCCTTCTCGCCAGCACACGGCGCTACCCACACCTGCTGACCTATGACACACTACCTCTTTGATAGACAACAGTCCGTCGCCGCGCCAAGCCAAACACCCTCACGATGCCATCACCCGAGGTCGGTAGGATGTCGGGGGCAACACACCGCTACACAGCAAGCCGCGAGGCAAGGTTCCGACGCTCCACCGCATTGCTGATAGCTTTGTGGACGACGGTGCAGCAGAGTAAGTGACTTATACAAGACTAGGAGAATGCAATAGGACACACACACACACACACACATGTAATAGTTGGATGGGTGCTATGGAACTCCGCCCACCATGCCCATTGAGAGAGAGAGAGAGAGAGAGAGAGAGAGAGAGAGAGAGAGAGAGAGAGAGAGAGAGAGAGAGAGAGAGAGAGAGAGAGAGAGAGAGAGAGAGAGAGAGAGAGAGAGAGAGAGAGAGAGAGAAAAATGAGGCTACACAAAGACATACGAAGACTAACCTAGCTAAACAATGATATTCAAGATCTGATTTATTACACTAAGTTTACATTGTGGAGTAATTAATGCCTAAACCCTTTACAGCTGACACTCGTTTTGGTCTTGGGTAACCCACATGATGCTGAAGATTTCTCGGTAAATTTGTGTTATTGGGCACCACTGATTTCTGAGGCGATACTTTTTCCTGGATAATTCTGATGTGTTTTGAGTTAATCTGGCACTCGTTTTTGGCGGAAATCAATGTTTGGTTTCAGTTGTGGTTGGCCCGCCCCGCAACATCTCATTCTACCCTGCAAACATTCCGCTTCGCTTCGCACTTGCGTTGTATTGATAAGTTTTTTCTTTCTTGATATCTTCTGTTACTAAATCAAACCTCTCGTCTAACTATACATAACCTAGCTTGATTTTAACCTCATCTGACTGTTTCTGGCTGAAATAACTAGTTTCTATTTAAACAGGAGTTGAGGGGACGCAGTGTTGAGTTGACGCACTGTAAAAAGAAGACATTGATTTTCACCAAAACGAGTACCAAATTAATTAAACACACATCTGAACCTATCAGAAAACAATAGTGTTGTATGCAAAAACAGTAGTGTTCAATACCGAAATTATATAGATTTTTATCCTTCACACCCCCCCCCCCCCCCCCCCCCCCCAGTGCCGGCAAATTTTATATTTTTTTCAGTTAATGATCCTGTTTGGGGAAAAGACAATGTCAGTGCCTATAAAACCTCTCACCTAGTCTATTTCTGGGTGAAAATGGGGTCCTGGAAGTCAATGTGTAATAAACGAAATATGAAACGTCAGATCCGTAGACTTTATGATCGCTTTGGTGCTTTCCGGCAAGTGCAATTAATCCCAGGGATTTGTTTGGATGGATACGCCTGTTTATTGTGTTGTAGGAATGAATATGGAATACGTTTCGTTCGCATGCGCTTTGTAGTGAGCGTAACACACGTACATGAGAATTCGTGGGTACGAGAAGTACCGTTTATAAGCAAATTTGTATAGCTTTCACATTTTTTGGCGTTTAGTTTTTATGATTACAATACAATGAGATCATAAATAGGATTGGATTATTTCTTTTTCAAAAACATGCGCATGATACAAAAATAAATGTAAGTTGCACATAATGCACAGAGCAACTGTACATAAAACAGACTGAAATGTTTACACTAGTACAACACTGAGCAGCGGCCTTTGTTGTCTCCTCTATACCTCTATTTGATTATTCTATTACATTATATAAAAAACAATAATAGATGCTGCAATGTAGTATAAAATACTACAAACATTAGTTTTACTTCGAAAATTTAAAATTGCAGCTACGGTAGCTCACTCGCATAGTTTCGTGAGGATTTACCAAACATTTAAATTCTTAGATAATGATCATATTAAGAATCTTAATTTTCATATAAGATGATTACACGAAATAATGCTTTGATTCAGATGCATACAAGGTGCCACTTTCATGCTATTGACCTTCAGCATTGCAAAGCCTATTCATTTGCGGTTCCTTTATTTTCTGCTATTCATATTTCCTAATCTTTCTCTTTTTGTACCTCCTCTTCAGCCTCCTCCTCTTCCTCTTTACTCTTTCCTTCCTACTCCTTCTCCTTTTTCCTCCTCTTTCAAATCCCCTGTATATACGGTTTCATTTCCTTGTCTGTTCCTGTTTCTTCCCTAATATTTCGCTTTATATGTACCTCCTTCTCCTCCTCTTCCTTTTCACCCCAATCGATCCTAAGTTGTGTATGAACATTCGTGTTTTTCCTTACAGTGGCTGCGGCGGGCGAGAACCCTGTGTCTACGGTTCAGTCCTTCAGCTCCAGCCAGACGGAAGCTTCCCTTATGAGGACCTTACTGGCTGCTGTCCCATCGGCCTTTATCCTGCACGACGGTTCCCTTGACGCCCTGAGCCTGATAGATCACCTCGCCACCAACACCCCGACGCCTCTCCAGCTGGGTGGTGCGTCGCCCTCGTCCCGCCCAGCCGAGTCTCTCTGTTGTCCTGTTCTCAACACTGAACAAGGAGTCGCAGTGTTGGTGTTCAGTAACGTGAGTCAGGGGCTGAGTGTTGTGTTGGACCTGAACCTTGAACAGATGACCAGTCCATTACTCCTGCTCAGTCTCTCTTCTGCCGGGGATGAAAGGTAGGTAGGTACACACACTCTCTCTCTCTCTCTCTCTCTCTCTCTCTCTCTCTCCCCTCTCTCTCCTCTCTCTCTCTCTCTCTCTCTCTCTCTCTCTCTCTTCTCTCTCTCTCTCTCTCTCTCTCTCTCTCTCCTCTCTCTCTCTCTCTCTCTCTCTCTCTCTCTCTCCTCTCTCTCTCTCTCCTCTCTCTCTCTCTCTCTCTCCTCTCTTCTCTCTCTCTCTCTCTCTCTCTCTCTCTCTCTCTCTCTCTCTCTCTCTCTCTCTCTCTCTCTCTCTCTCTCTCTCTCTTCTCTCTCCTCTCTCTCTCTCTCTCTCTCTCTCTCTCTCTCTCTCTCTCTCTCTCTCTCTCCTCTCTCTCTCTCTCTCTCTCCTCTCTTCTCTCTCCTCTCTCCTCTCTCTCTCCTCTCCCCTTTTCCTCTCGCCTTACTCTCCTTCACTGCCGCTTCGACTTCATCCTTCTTCTTTCTCTTGCCCAAACATTGCCTACACTGGGAATGTAGGGGAACCTGTCATTTACCCACATTTAAAACATTTGCAAACACGTGCCTCCTGATGGCTAGCGCGGATAAACCGTGCCTTATACCCGGTCCAGCAACGCCAGATACCCAGCGTTTTCCCTTTCGGGTGAAAGGGTAGGGGCCTGGGCTAGGTAACTGCGGACCCTGCGATCCCGCCATGGCAAGTCGGTGACGGGTCCTACCCAGCCCTGGCTTTCCTGGCCTTTCACGGGATGAACAATGGTCACTGGCGTACTTGAGGTACTGTGTCCCAGTCACACACCTGTGTCGGGGTAGGGTCTCAACCACTATGTTAAGGGCTATGCCACGGAGATGACGTGCCTGAGCTTAGCGTTGCTCCCTCTGTTACTTTTTAATGAGTGGTAATCTGTGAGATTGTGGTGGCTGGCGATGGTGGTGATGACGGTAATGGGTGGTGATGGTGGTAATGACAAGCGGTGATGGTGGTAATGGGTGGTGATGGGTGGTAATGGGTGGTGATGAAGTTAATGGGTAGTGATGAGTGAAAATTATGATGATGATGAGGTGATAGTTAGGCTACGCATTGAGGAGGAGGATGAACAGATATTACGGATGAAGAGTGATGAATGCCGATAGATAGTGATGATAATTAATGGGTCTAAGTTATGGCGATGGGAGGTGACGGTTGGTTCTTCGCAAATTTTCAAAGTGAGCCAAACAACCAACAACCAAAATAACAGATAGGGATTTTGACTGCATTATAGTACATAAAAAATAAATAAACCCTTACAGTTCGTATAATAGAGAAAACAAGAGTAAAATCAAGGAGTAAGGTAAACACTTATATGTAGCGAGTAAATCTTTAAAGGGTGACATCTTCTAAGGGAATAAGAGACCTGATGCTTAGAACTACCATATAACTTCGAACGCTACATTAACTTCTTACTAATACTTGCGTGGTTTTAATGATTCACAGCTTGAAGATGAAGAACTTAGCAGATATGTTACAGCACTGCGGAATACTGCATGATATTATTCCTTACTCTTTAGATATTTAAGATATTTTACTCTTTAGATACACTTGAGGAACTTTTAGGTACTCCTTAAATCGGCGTTGTAGGGCACTCTGTAACACCTGCAGGTTGGTGTTGGAGGCGGTGACGAGGGTGCGCCGCTCTGTGCTGCTGACGCTGCGACACCCGGGCCCCTCCCTCACCCAACACCCGGGCCGCCCCTCCCTCACCCTCACCACCCACAGGCCCTTCAAGCCACCAGGAGAACAGTTTGTCTCGCAGGTTACTAAATAGTATTAATGATAGGCTGATAATAGCGGTTGTATGTTATTGTTGTATATCATTATTATCAAGATGATATCTTTCAATGTTCATGGTTCTGGTATTGTGATGGTTCACCACAGGTGGTGGACGAGCCGGGACACCTGCGGCTGCGGCAGATGTTTGAGGAGCGCTTTCAGGACTTCCAGGGGCGTGTGCTGCAGGTGGCCAGCTGGATCGACGACTTCCCCTTCCTCTACCATGACGCGGGTGAGTCTGTACACTTGGCATCGCGCCGCTACTATTCTTCAGTCTAGCCTGAGTGCCTGCGCTGCGATTATGTAGCTACTTGTAGGATAAGAGAACGGTAATCAACGAGATGGAAGTAAAAGTGCATACAATACTCGTCATGGCACGAATTCAAGCTGCCGAGATTATGCTATTTCATGAATGATCGTGCGGGTACACGAGGTGTCTCAATAGTATCTCAGATATAGTCTCATATATTTGTTGACCTCATTGTCAACAACATAAGCAATAACAAGAAGCAATATAATATGGAGAGAAAGATATGTGGGAAAATTGTTTTGTAGTCAGAAATTTGAGACGTATGTAAAACGCGTGTCAATCCATATTTATTTCAACTGCCTAGAGAACACGCGACCATTGCCAGGAATTTAATGCTCGTATATATACGCCCACAATATTACCGTTGTTATGACCCTACCATTACCCCTATGCCTCGCTGCAAATAAAAATATGAAATATTATATCTGCAAATAAATATATCTAACTGTCTCAATTACCAATTACCATTATTCAGTGTGACTTGTATTTCTTTATTAATTTTCATGACTTAAATTTCACACGTGCGTCATGAGCGTGTGGCATTACAATTCCCCTCGCTTGCCAGGTGGCCGCGTGCAGGGCTTGGCTAAGGTGATGTTGGATGAGCTGGCTGGGCGTCTGCACTTCACCTACGCCCTGCAGAAGGAGCCTCCGGACGGGTACTGGGGCGAGGTGGTGAACGGCACGTGGATGGGCATGGCGGGGCAGCTGGTGCGGGGCGAGAAGGACCTACTCGTGGACGGGTTCGCCATCCTGCACGACCGCTACCTCGCCCTCGATCTCTCTGTGCCTTACTTCACGGACTCCTACAGCGCCGCACTCAAGGTAGCCACTCCGAGGACCAGTGTATCCGATGTAATGATGCCATTGATGTAATTATGATTGTCACAAACTTTTAGGCATGTGGAATTTCGAGAGCCGTGCATAGGGAGAAAAAATCATGTCAAGTGATTTATCTGCAAACGGGGATATCTCTGGTTTCGGGAGATTACTCTATTCCTAATAATCCTCTTGACGGTGATATAGGATACATATAGACATCATATAGGATATATATAGACATCATGTAGGATATATATATAGACATCATATAGGATATATATATATAGACATCATAATGGGATATAGCTATATAGACATCATATAGGATATATATAGACATCATGTAGGATATATATAGACATCTTATAGGATATAATTATATAGACATCATATAGGATATATATAGACATCATATAGGATATATATAGACATCATATAGGATATATATAGACATCCTATAGGATATATATAGACATCATGTAGGATATAATTATATAGACATCATAATGGGATATATATAGACATCATAATATGATATATATTATAGACATCATGTAGGATATATAAAGCCATCATATTGGGTATAATTACATATAGACATTCAATCACGTGTTTTATCATAATGGCACGCAAGACATAATATATCAAACGTGTGTGTGTGTGTGTGTGTGTGTGTGTGTGTGTGTGTGTGTGTGTGTGTGTGTGTGTGTGTGGTGGTGTGTGTGTGTGTGTGTGTGTGTGTGTGTGTGTGTGTGTGTGTGTGTGTGTGGTATGTGGTGTGTGTGTGTGAGAGAGAGAGAGAGAGAGAGAGCGAGAGCGAGAGCGAGAGCGAGAGAGAGAGAGAGAGAGAGCGAGAGCGAGAGACTAACCAGAGCGGTACGTACACGTGCATTACAGGTACCGCCACCCGTGCCTCGCTGGATGGCGGTAACCTTTCCGTTCCAGTGGATTGTCTGGGTTGGGGTTGGCGCCTGCCTCGTCTTCTTGGCTTTCATCTTCCACCTCTTCACTACCCAGCAGCTTTGTCCCCTCCGCCTGGGGTGTAAGCATGTCCACACACAGATCTGCACTTCGCACATGCTTCAGGAAGTCTATCAAGGACACGCCACAGCTTCTGGAAACAGCAACGCCCTAATGACTATTTCTTACACGTGCTGCAATTCCTTGATTGTCAGAAATTGTGTGAAATTATTTTGAATATCATGTATCTATTATTCGATATGCAATTTCGCTCCCTATATTTCAAAATTGATGCAGATTTCTTAGGCCCGTGTTTAAATTTAATGATAGAACAATTACCTAGATAGACATCGTGTGAAGATATATTAAAACACATCAATTTATATTTAATACAATGAGGAAATATTATGATGACCCGCTGAGGCTTTTAAATAAGCTATACAGCCGATGTTTAGGGTTATTTAGTAAGAAATCACGCTAGCAGTCGTAGCAATGGGTTCACGTTATATAAACACATATTCAAGTAAGAGATATGCTGACACTGGTTCACAAAATTTAATGAGGTAAGGGAATAATGAAGTATAATTAGGAGTTATGTCGTAGGTGCGAATATGTACGACGGTTTGGATAGAAGGCTTGATGTATCTCTAAATGAGGATGTCACTCAGCCCTGTAGTACCTGGTGAACAGCTGTCTTGTGCAGGACGCTGGCCTACTGCAGACTCCTGATTTTTTGTTTTTCGTATAGCATGTCGGTTATGATAGACACCCGTGGAGAGACTCTTCAACAGGGATCGAAAATATTTCTTAATTTGCTTTGACATATCTTATTACATACTGCCTGCTTTCAAGTCTCAAATTGTCTTATATATTTACATAATTATTCATTTTTTATGGAATATTAGCTGTTTTGTACAGGTGGACTCCTTGGCTTCCATTGCAGAGTGTTAGCTAGATGCACGTAGTTTGCCTGGGTGACGCAGACATCTATACTTAATAGTCTTACTGGTGTTATCCTGTTTTAAGGCCAAATATTAAATTCACATCAAATAACTAGCTGATCAACTGGATCCATGATTTGACTTACAAACATAGCCTAGTCGTGCCCGGGAAATTATTTACTGTGTCTTGCAGAAGCAGTTCTTGTCATGTAATATTTTGTCGTTAAGAGACCGATCACTGAAACATTTCTTCGGTAGGAAATTCTCGCCTTCACAATATCGCCTTTATTAAGTTAATACTTGTGTTACACATTCAAGTTAATATTTCACAACCATCACCACACTCATTGTTTATCACGATCCCAATGAGCACCACGATCAATGCATGTAATCATAACCGCTACAAATAGTAATACGTTCACTACCACATCATTTCATGGAAGCATGAACGTGTCTATTTATGCATTATTCCTCGGCTTGACGTGTAATTCACGTCTGCCAGGGTCAGATGTGGTGGTTGCCGGACTGTGGCTCGGACAGGCTCTGGTGGATCAGACAGTGGCTCGCCTCCCCGCGGCCCCCGGGACGCGGCCGCTGGTGGCAACATGGTGGCTGGCTGCCCTGGTCCTCTCTACCTCCTATAAGGGCAGCATTATCGCCTTTCTTACCGTTCCTGTCCAAACCCCGAGGCTCTCAACCCTCAAACAAGTTGTTGACACTGATTACAGGTATGTGAGTCATGTGTCTCAGATATAGTAAACAATGACTTATGATAAAGCACGCCAGGTGCTTGCGGCTTGCAGAAAAACAACAGAATCAATCAGTCAACCAACACATGGATCTATCTGAATAGCTATCTTCTATGGGTTTTTGAGTATTCTGTAGTATACAGGCGAGTACACACACACACACACACACGCACACGCACACGCACACGCACACGCACACGCACACACACACACACACACACATACAGTCATATCATATGCAACATTTCCTCAACGCTATCTATATGGGTCAAGAGCAAGCCTCCCCCACCCAGACTGTCGATGCTTGATTACGGCGCCTTCCTGCCCGGGCTGCTGCGAACCTCGGCAGACCAGGTGTACCGCAGCCTGGGTCAGCGCCTAGAGCTTCTCCACTCCTATGAGGTGATCAAGGAAGAGATCGAGTCGGGTCATGCGTTCGTGGAGGGGACACACTACACCCAGGCGCTGCTGGTGCGCTGGGGCATGGAGGACGTGTATGTGGTGGACGAGAAAATGTTTCCCAATTACAACGCCTGGGCATTCCGTAAGGGTACACCGTGGAAGCACCTCTTCGACAGGTCAGTGCAAAGTGTGTGTGTGTGTGTGTGTGTGTGTGTGTGTGTGTGTGTGTGTGTGTGTGTGTGTGTGTGTGTGTGTGTGTGTGTGTGTGTGTGTGTGTGTGCGTGCGTGCGTGAGTGCGTGCGTGCGTGCGTGGGTGTGGGGAGGGGCGGTGCAGACTTGACATTTTCCTTCAAAGGTCGGGGATAATTACATACTGAACCACCACTATCTAAAACATCAGACCTCAGCGTTAAGGGTCCGATATGGATGTTTTCAAATTGAGTCGCTATCACACAAGGAACGTATCTTTCCGATAACAACGGCACGTGAGAGATGCACGAGGAAAACACAAGGAACATGAAGGCGATGGCTGCCCTTTACATATTTATTAATGCCCATTCTTTTTATTTTAATGGTTAAAACATCACGGCATGAATAAAAAAAAAAACTATTTACGAGAGGAAGAATTCACCTGCCGAATCCCTGCTCAAGAAAAGGATGTTATCGGCACTTGTTTTCTAAAATAAACATTCCCTGTGCCTGACTGACTGTTGTGAACCTCGCGGGAATGATAGCTGGTTATATTTTTAGCCACGCAGACCCTCCACAGTTTGTATCCACCACTCATATAACACAGAAATAACTTGAAAACTATGCATGATTATAATGAACTGATACCTATTTACAAGTCCCTCGGTAACGGATTCTCACCTAGCACAGACTCAATGGCTAATGCGACGGAGATGAGCACCGAGGCCACGCGCAGCTTAACGTATGCCCCTAACTTTACCTTTATGTACTGTACATGTAATTGTAATGCAGTTAGTGATAATACATCTAATCTAGTTTATTTTGATTGATCTTGTTTTCTTGTCTATTGCAGGTACCTCATGAGGATGGTGGAAGCGGGACTGGTCGATTACTGGCACAGACAAACCCTGCACAGCTTCCGGCAGGACCACGGGTTGCTGGCCACCACGCTGCATCGGGGCCGCCTCTCCCTGCGTCCCCTCTCCCTCCACGACACGCAGGGAACCTTCTTACTAGTCGCGATAATCTTAGGCGCGGCGATAATCACGTTAGGCCTCGAAATACTGTCACCTCCATCTTAAACCCGCTGTCCTAAACCAGCCTAAACCAGTCTATATCAGCCTACACAAGCCTACACCAGCCTAAACCAGCCTACACCAGCCTAAACCCGCCTACACCAGCCTACACCAGCCTAAACCCGCCTAAGCCCGCCTAAACCAGCCTAAACCAGCCTACACCAGCCTACACCAGCCTAAACCAGCCTAAACCAGCCTAAACCAGCCTAAACCAGCCTACACCAGCCTAAACCAGCCTAAACCAGCCTAAACCAGCCTACACCAGCCTAAACCAGCCTAAACCAGCCTAAACCAGCCTAAACCAGCCTAAACCAGCCTACACCAGCCTAAACCAGCCTAAACCAGCCTACACCAGCCTAAACCAGCCTAAACCAGTCTAAACCATCCTACACCAGCCTAAACCAGCCTAAACCAGCCTAAACCAGCCTAAACCAGCCTAAACCAGCCTACACCAGCCTAAACCAGCCTAAACCAGCCTAAACCAGCCTACACCAGCCTACACCAGCCTAAACCAGCCTAAACCAGCCTAAACCAGCCTAAACCAGCCTACACCAGCCTAAACCAGCCTAAACCAGCCTACACCAGCCTACACCAGCCTAAACCAGCCTAAACCAGCCTAAACCAGCCTACACCAGCCTAAACCAGCCTAAACCAGTCTAAACCAGCCTACACCAGCCTAAACCAGCCTAAACCAGCCTAAACCAGCCTAAACCAGCCTAAACCAGCCTACACCAGCTTAAACCAGCCTAAACCAGCCTAAACCAGTCTAAACCAGCCTACACCAGCCTAAACCAGCCTAATCCTAATCTCATTCCCAATTCTAACCCATCCTAAGCCAGCAACGCAGCGCTACGGTGAGAAGATAAACTTTTACTCAAGCTGAAGAGATAACCAGGTAATGCTGATCTAAAAATAACATTGACCAGAAATAATGATTAATGTTGACTACAGTAAAATTCAGCACAATATTATCCATGTAGGATTTATCATAGGTTAAGAATCCTTCGTCTCGTCTCGCAAAGGATGGGATATGGTGAGTGTATAATGGCATGTGTCGACATTCGCTTCGGGTCTCTAGGTCCAGAATAAACAAGCAAATATTAGTGAATTAATAAATAAATGGAAATTATAGAGTGAACTAATTTACTATAAAAAATTAACCCAGGGCACCACCAATCACCACCACCATCACCCCAAAACTGACGACATGCTTCACCCCACTATCAACCACTTAACCCACCATCGCCTTCCTCACCCACTATCAACCACTTAACCCACCATCACCTTCCTCACCCACTATCAACCACTTAACCCACCATCACCTTCCTCACCCACTATCAACCACTTAACCCACCATCACCTTCCTCACCCACTATCAACCACTTAACCCACCATCGCCTTCCTCACCCACTATCAACCACTTAACCCACCATCACCTTCCTCACCCACTATCAATCACTTAACCCACCATCACCTTCCTCACCCACTATCAACCACTTAACCCACCATCACCTTCCTCACCCACTATCAATCACTTAACCCACCATCACCTTCCTCACCCACTATCAACCACTTAACCCACCATCACCTTCCTCACCCACTATCAATCACTTAACCCACCATCACCTTCCTCACCCACTATCAACCACCACTAAATGTCACTTGGGCCAAGCACCAGGCACACGATGCACTGCTAATCATGCAACGCTCGCCCATAGGGAGGGAGGGCCGTCCTGAGTGTATATTTAACGCCATTACCAGGATTATACAATTGATGGCCTCCTACCTCTTGTTTACCTTTGCTAACCTTCGCTGAACAACATTTTCTCGCTGCCTCAGTATTGATTTCTTTTTCTTTGAATAACCAACTAAGTATATTCTCACAAAATTTGTTACTTTTCGTGTATGTGGTTAGAGATTATTAATACAGGTGATTTGGAAAAAAATATATACGTATAGGCCCTGTAAAAACAGATATTTTAGGGGACTCAATATTTTTTGGCTTGTAATGGAAAATTTAAACACAAGCACAGGGGTAGATATATTCTTTGTTCTCTTGTATACGCTCCATGCTATACACTATTGTCTAAAATTATCGCGTATTTATTGAAGCACCATGACCGCTATTTTTTCTTTGTTCATCAGTCACATGATATTGTGTTGTTATAGAAGGACTTGTGAAGGAAAGCTATAGTCTATTCACTTCAGCTGGATTCTTGGGAGCTGCTCGATGCCTACCCGAGTATGTAAGGACGTCGCTGATTGGCTGATGCACGCCGGCTGGGTGGTGATGGTGGTGGTATTTTGGTAGCCTCAGCCAATCAGCGACGTCCTTACATACTCAGGTAGGCATCGAGCAGCTCCCAAGAATCCAGCTTAAGTGAATAGACTATAGTCAATGATGTGGTGGAGGTGGATGCTTGGCGAGTGTGCTCATCACCTATATAATGTCTGGAGGTGGTCAAGAGGCCGGCAAGTCAAAGGGTTTCAAATTCAGACTTGTAGTGACAAATGAAACCAAGCATACAGATGAGTGAATAATGCTGGCTGACGGCTTGTGGTGTTGGGAGCATACGTATACGTGATACGAATATATGTTGGAAGATACACGCGTCGGCTGAGGAGGATGAGTCTAATACACAGTTGAATACACAGGATGATAATTATATAAGTTAAGTTATGTAACAATAAGTGTAGGACAAATTATCTGTATATTGTGGCCTTATCATATGATAGTGAGTCTGTTGTTATTTTGCTTATCTAACAGTACAGATTATGAGAATACGTATCATTACACCGACACTTCAGTAATGTTTGCATGATTTTCTCTTTGCAGAGTCGCAGCGAGTTTGTCGATTTATTTATCGTTTGTGTTGTCAGGAGAGATTTGACATTGTTGGAATCAGAGTAGCAATAGACAGACAGTTCTTTGTATACTTTGGTTGGAATTAAGTGATATTGTATGGTAATCAGACTTTCCGAAAAATATATTCCACTTTTCAAAGATGTGGAGCCTAATTACGGATGTGAAACAGGGTATAGATGTTTGCTTGACAGACGTACAGGACGCAGGACACTGATAAAACGACCATTACACGATATAAGGTCAACTTGAAATATCCTGTGTGTGTGTGTGTGTGTGTGTATGCGTGTGTGTGTATGCGTGTGGGTGTGTGTGTATGTGTGTGTGTGTGTGTGTGTGTGTGTGTGTGTGTGTGTGTGTGTGTGTGTGTGTGTGTGTGTGTGTGTGTGTGTGTGTGTGTATGCGTGTGTGTGTGTGTGTATGCGTGTGTGTGTGTGTGTGTGTGTGTGTGTGTGTGTGTATGTGTGTGTGTGTGTGCATGCCTGTGTGTGTGTGTGTGTGTGTGTGTGTGTGTGTGCGTGCGTGCGCGTGTGTGCGTCGGAGGGTGGGACGCATGCACGATGACCACTCGGCTCACGGTCACATAATCAGAGGCGAGTCAGTTTTCAACATTTACTCCTGACAGCATGATTACAGGACCATTTTCTGTAATTAGGGTCGAAATAACGGAGGAGTGCAGGGAAGTAATGATAGGGTGGTGGACACGTGAGGCAGTGGGTGTGTGACTGTGGGTGTGATTGTGGGCGTTAGGCGATGGGTGGCATTTCTGTGCTATCCATGGTTACTTTCTGAACCATTAATATTACTGGTCTTGGATACTTTAGCAATGCAGAGACGGGAGAACAAAGGCTGCTCAATTATGTCGACATATCATTTGTATTCCAGGTAGTAACATTTTTAAACACATCAAGGTGGAGACAGTCAGGTGGAGACAGTCGGTTCGTCCCTCAGTGCCACACGGTTCTATTGGCACTCCTTAATTTAGTGCCACAACGTTCTATGAGGCATTGTAAGCTCTATTGCTCAGTGCCACACCGTTCTATTGGTACTCTATCGTTTAGTGCCACAACGTTCTATAAGGCAGTGCATTCTCTATCCCTCAGTGCCACACCGTTCTATTGGCACTATCATTCAGTGCCACAACGTTCTATATGACATTGTAAACTCTCTCTCAGTGCCACACACGGTTCTATAAGAATTTCGTACGTATGGTTCTTCCGAGATTGTTATTTTCTATGCACAGGTTACCACTGCTTCAAATAATTAACTATTATTGATCGACTAACTGGTACTTTACGTGGCGACAAGACTTAATGACGTGTAAAGAAGTCTCTCGCTGTAATCGTATATACTTTGGAGATGTTGTATATAGTTACTTAGGTGGCGGACGCAATTCTGAGACTCCCTATTGCTTTTACTTGAATTTAGATTTGTTCATCCTTAAATTTGCCAACAGAGAGAGAGAGAGAGAGAGAGAGAGAGAGAGAGAGAGAGAGAGAGAGAGAGAGAGAGAGAGAGAGAGAGAGAGAGAGAGAGAGAGAGAGAGAGAGAGAGAGAGAGAGAGAGAGAGAGAGGAGAGAGAGAGAGAGAGAGAGAGAGAGAGAGAGAGAGAGAGAGAGAGAGAGAGAACAAAGAGAAATACAGCCAAGTAACAACGAGTCATTTGGGAAAGTTAATCCTTTAATATTCTTGCTACATTTTCTGTGAATACTTTGAGTGATTTATCTTTCATTTCTATGTCATAACGAAATTATATCATGTGTACTAGATTTCAAGTATGATTCAAATTTTGTAGAAGTGGCGCTGAATAGTGATGAGAAGATGATACATTACGCAGAGAATAGTATCAGAAGTATTGCAAGGTTCGTAACTATTAATTCATGGCTATTCGTTTGCGTTCGCTCTTGTGACAATTGAGGAGGGCGAGAAGGGTTCACGTTTTAGAGAGGTTAATACGCATGTGATTAATTGATTAATGAAAAACGTAAATAGTGTTGTATAAGAGGAAGGAAACGGAATG
>JACEEZ010016236.1:0-10000 GCA_016584305.1 Chionoecetes opilio | reverse complement strand
AATGAAGGATTTGCTGCCAAAGTTAATTATATTTCGGGAAGGAAGTGTTCTGGAGTCTAATGGGATGTTTCTGGGTGAATGTTATATATTTCGGTGGGAATGATGATGTTGCGAGGCAGTGGTGTTCCGAGGAGTAGGTGTCAGGGTGTCTGGTAGCTCAGGTGTCGAGGTGTTCGCGGGAGGAGGTAAGGTAAGTAAGTATAAGGTAAGGTAAGAACAGGGTCAATATCTCTATGACCCTGGGTAAGAGGAAGGTCAGTAAGGTCGCGGGTAAGGTGGTCCATGGGATGCTGGGAGGACAGAATATTACGGTGTTTAGGCGGCGTCACGGCAACACAAACCTTTATGCATAACGAAAAACTTGAATGGAAGAAGCAAAGTTACATTCAACAGTTCATTTCCTAAACAAACTTAACTTATTTTGCTCTCCACATAAGCAAAGATGCAAATTTTAGCGCAAAGTAAAGATAAAGTCTGAATAACTTATATACATATCTGCATTATCATCTCCTAAAAATATTGATCAGTTTTCGAAATCATGCTACCACTGCAGTCTCAATTAGTACTTTGTGCCGAAAATTGCGGCAAAACTTCCTCCCGTCAAGGGGTGGCTTAAAGGACACGGTTGAGTCACTGACAGCCAAGTCACGCACGCATAGGTCAGACTGTGGCGCTGGGTGGGCCTTTATAATGCAGGGGAGGATCACTAGGGACTCAGTACTGTTGGGGATCCGGTCTAAACGTATTGGAACTCGCGACCCCCCTAAACCTCAATCTTTTGTGCTCACTCCCTTTGTTCGGAACCCCGTGCCTCCTCGACCCGTGCTCCTTTTCCTCTTTCATTTTTTACCTTCCGGCGCCACGAAGGTACGGACTCATACGCAAAGAAGTGAATAACTCTTCGTGCCGCAAGGATACTCATGGAACCTTACCTGTTGACCACCTCTTCAGCATTCAAGTGAGACAGTGCAACTCTACCTTCAACAAGTAAGTAGTGAAGATGAACGAGCAAGTAAGGTGAAGGGAGTGTTATGTGTGGTAGTGGAGGGAGGGAGGGAGGTATATGAGGTTTTATAGAGGAAGCTATATGTGCAGGGAGGCAGAGGCAGCGGATGGGAAAGACGGCACAAACGCGTCACAGGCAGCAGCGGAGTGACTTTAGTTGACTAACAGCTAAAGTAATTATGAACTTGAATTAAATGTTTAGTCAGCATCGTGACCCTGGGAGTATAGATCTTAATTGTCTGTCTGTCTTTCTCTGTCTGTCACTCTGTCAATCTGTCTGTCTATCTATCTGTTTGTCTGTGTTTGTCTGTCTGTATCTCTCTTGATCTATCTGCTTGTGTTTGTCTGTATCTCTCTCTATCTATCTGTTTGTCTGTGTCTATCTGTCTCTACCTATGTTTGTCTGTGTCTGTCTCTCTCTATCTACAGTCGCGCGGATGTTTTCTTGTACAAGTAATCGAGGTTCATCAAGTTAATGGTGGCTGCCAGACCCTAGAGTATAAAGGTGGAGCAAGTCCTCCCTAACTCCCTATTTCTTTCTTCTTAGCACACCATTGCAAGCACGAATCCTCCCTTTCCTTTCCTTAATAATGCCTTTCATATGAACACCTCGAGGACATTTTTACTTTTCCCCCAATTTTTTTCTTTCCTAGATGATCGTGTTCGAACAGTTTCCTTTCCGCCTCAACCTTTTACCTTGTTTCTGTACCGGCAACTTCATTTTCTTTGCACTCTTTCCTGATTATCGAAAAAATATTAAACCTTTATAAAAACTGTGAAAACCTGTTGCTCTCGGGTGAAGATTTTTCAGAATGGCACAAAAGTTTTCTTGGGATGTCCTTGGAGGTGCGTGTATGCGTGTATGTGTGTATAAATTCATAGCAAGTCCTGCAGAGGGGCGGCAATCAGCTTGGTGCAAATTTTAATGAGTTCATTGTGCAGATCAGTGACTTGAGCTCAACACGATTATACAAACATTTTACTCATTCAGAGCCACAATTCAACAACATAGCGCGAGTAAAAGGGTTGAACAAGACTTAGTGAGTGAAAGAAAAAAATCCACCCCACACACACTCACATCCACACACACACACACACACACACACACACACACACACACACACACACACCACACACTCACACTCACACTCACACTCACACTCACACTCACACTCACACTCACATCCAGACAGACAGACAGACAGACAGACAGACAGACAGACAGACAGACAGACAGACAGACAGACAGACAGACAGACAGACAGACAGACAGACAGACAGACAGACACACACACACACACACACACACACACACACACACACACCCCCACACTCACATCCAGACACCACACACACATACCAATCACAACATACCTAACACACACACCACACACACACACACAAAACAACACACACACACATACAATACACACACATACACTACACACACACACACACACACACACACACACACACACACACCACACACACACACACACAGAAGAAAAGGGATTCAGGGCGCACAGTAAGAAGATAAAGCAAGAAATAAAAGGCAGAAAGAGGGAAGAGAAACGAAAGTGGATGCAAGAAACCGTGAAGGGAAAAGTAAATGTCCACAAGAGAGAGGAAGGAAAGGAAAGAAATCCACAGCAACAAAGTGTGTTGAGAGAAACGAAAATATAATAAAGAATATGGTCATTTAGAAGATAACGTTATTTGGTCTCATTTTCTTGATCCTAAAAAGTCCGCAGCAACCAAAGTAATTACGAACTTGATTGAAATGTTTTGTTCGCTCACCGTGACCCTGGGAGTATGAATCTTGTCTGTCTGTCTGTCTGTCTGTCACTCTGGAAATCTCTCTGTCTATCCATCTGTTTGTTTGTGTCTGTCTCTCTCTCTCTATCTATCTGTTTGTCTGTGTCTGTCTATATCTCTACATATCTGTTTGTCTGTGTCTGTCTGTCCCTCTCTATCTATCTGTTTGTCTGTGTCTGTCTGTATCTATATCTATCTGTCTATCTGTTTGTGTCTGTCTGTATCTCTCTCTATCTATCTGTTTGTCTGTCTGTATCTTTCTATCTGTCTGGTTTATTTCACTCTCTCTCTCTCTCTCTCTCTCTCTCTCTCTCCCTTTCCCCTCTCTTTTCTCTCTCTCCCCTCTCTCCTCCTCCCCTCCCCCTCTTTTCCCCCTCTCTCTCTCTTCCCTCTCCTTCCCCCCTCTCTCTCCCTCCCTCCCCCCTCTCCTTCCCTTCCTCATTACTCAACCTGACCGTATCGCCCGTGGGAGGACTTTTGGCGCCACATAAATAAAGCTTGCAGTGATTTAGGAAAGCTTAATGTCAGCATACAAAAAGGACCCCCTCGGGAACGCCTCTTATATTATACGACCCTTTGACATGGTAATGGGAAACCAACTTTTTTTAGAAGCATGAGGTGCGTGCCATTTTTCCCCCCCCTTTCTTTTCCCCCCTTTTTGGTCTTTTCGCTTTTTATGTTTTTTTTTGTTTTCTGTTGNAGGTTTCCCCTCTGAAGGATTTCCCCTCTGGCGGCTCCTCACGCCCTCTTATTGTCTTCTCTCGTCTTTGTCTGCTTGTTTATTGTCTTTCTGCTTGTCTGTATTTGTCTGTCTCTGTATGTTTGTCTGTATCTCTGTCTATGTGCTTGTCTGCCTCCCTGCCTCTGTCTTTTCTTTCTTTCTTTCTTTCTTTCTTTCTTTCTTTCTTTCTGTCTGCCTGCCTGCCTCTCTGCCTGTCTGTCTGTTGTCTGTCAGTCTGTTTGTCCATATGAGTATGTTTTGACTGTCTGTCTCTTTCCCTGTTAGTCTAGTCTTTTCTTGTGTCTTTTTGTCTGTTTGTCTTCTTTCCTGTCTGCCTTTCAGCCTCTCTGCCTGCCTGCCTGCCTGTCTATTTTGTTTGTAAGTCCCAGTCAATCTGTCTGTCTGTCCGTCTGTTACCTAAGTTAGTCTGTCCCACTCTCAGTCTGTCAGCCTGTCCGCCCACCATTCCTTCCTCCCGCTTATCTATTTGACTCTTTCCTTTCCTTATATTCCCGTGCGTCCTCCAACCATTCTTTCGATCTCTCTCTTTAAAGCTCCGTCCACACTAGCGGGCAGTGCCCGTCACGGGGAAAAGCCCGCGGGCACACTGAAACTCGTCCACACACCAGAACCTACCTGGCCCAGTCAGAGTCGAGCAGCTGGGCAGCCAGGCAGTGTGCGGTACGACAATAATGCGAAGCAGGAAGGACCGTAAGAAGCTGGCACTGTGTACCATAATCATTGCTATGTGCCTGAAAAAAAAAAGGACAAAGTGGAGAAAAAGAAGTGGTGTAAAGACTGGCTATGTAAAAGAAAACAGTTGGGAAGTCATGTTACGATTTTTTTCTCAGTTCCCGTCTGTGTTGGTTGCGGAGTGTCTATTCTCATCCATTGTCACGGACACACCTACATCTGGCATTTTCTTTGCGATACTCTAGAATGCAGCAGCTTTTTTGTCTGTCTCTGTATATGTCCAATTTTACTTTCCATAGGCACGGGTGTTGCCGATAAAGTTAATTTAGGCGAAGGATCGCATATCTTGACCACTGATTCTTGCCGGGCGGAGGGGTAGACATGATGTTCTGATGTAGACGTAGTGTAAATTACTGACAAACTGACAATCATGGCTCCAAAGCTCCAAATGTAACCTCGTATGTTTGGCAGCGACGCACTGCGGGGCGCGGCAGGCAGTGCCTGGTGAAATCGCTCACTTACCATCACGGGCATTTTACTCATTTCCCCGCGGGCACAAGCGGTGAGCCCGTCAACAGGCAAACTGCTCGCTTGTGCCCGCAGGCATTGCCCGTTAGTGTGGACGGAGCTTAAGGGGGTCGTTCAGTTACTTTCCGAAAAACATCAATATATTCCCAAATTAATATCATGCCTAGTTGAACACTTGGGCAAGCTTGTGACAAAATATTATAAAGAAAGAAGAAAAATTGAAAGAGTTATGGCAGATTTTCTCTGAAATATATGTACATTTTTTTTCATGATATTCACTGGCATAGACAAACTGGCACCTCTCAGTTCCTTTATGTGAGACAAAGAGGGTCTGAGGGTCGTCTCAAGGCCTCAGTAGTGAGGGAGTAGAAGAAGACCTATCTACTGAAAAATTCTTGCCTTTTTCCAGTTTTCCTTTAATAACTTTGCCACTATTGTACCGAATTTAATAAACAATATATCATTGGAAAGAAGAATACAGAGGTAATTTACTCTTTTTTTATTTTTTTTTTATTTGGGTAAAAATTTGCAAATAATAGCAAATACATTTACGAGATCAAAAAAAGCTTAAAAAAATGCTAAACACCTCCGGGCGCGTAATATCCTATTATATATATATAAAAAAAAGGGACCAGGTGCCAAAAGCTCTAAATTGGTTGTTTTTAGTCTAAATACAAATTATAGATGCCTGGAATGCTGTTTAGTTCAGTGAATGTAGATCAGTATGACAAATAAACTTTAACTGCTCATAACTGTTTTCCCTCATTAGTGGTGAATATTTTTTATCTTCTCTAAAACGATTTGATTTATTCCCAATCTGATTGCAGCATTTGACAGAAGCATGCAATAGGCAGTTTTTGTCGTATGTTCATTGCTCCAAAATGCACGCAGCATTAATAACGAGAAAATCTATGGTAAAATTCAGTACGACATGAAAAAAATTGCTAAAAAATCCAATTTCACTGCAACAGCTAAAATCATACATGAAAATGTAGAAGAGTGATTGTGTTATCGAGTGGTATAAAGCAAATTGATATATGATCATTTATGAGGAAGAAGATATAAATTAAAATTTGCCAAAAAACGCCCAAATTTAATAAAAAAATATTCATGTAAACAAAGTAAGAATTCTATCGTCTTCATACTTGGCCATCAATGCTGCATAATAATGTAGTTTATCGTGTAAAAATCTCAATGGGATCGGAGCCATATTTCAAGTTTCACTGAACGCCCCCCTTAAGCTCCATTTATTTATCTCTTGCCTCCCTCGCCCTGAGTCTTCTTCCTTCATCCCTAAGGAATTAGGAATGTCCAAAGAGGAAAACTAGACTATTTGTTATTCATTTGATGGAATTTTTTTGGTCCAATTATAAGGTTGTAAAACTTTCGATGCTTCATATTATTCTATAGCATATATCTGTTACTTTGTCATGAGGCGAAGGAACAAAATATAGATGCATGACACACACACACACACACACACACACACACACACACACACACACACACACACACACACACACACACACACACACACACACACACACACACACACACACACACACACACACATACGATGTTTACCTTTACGATGGTCCAGTGGATAGAGCGTTGGCGCGCCATTCTGTGGTTAGCCGGTTCGAGTCCTCGCTCGATCCCGGGGATTTTTCATTGACAAATGTAGGCAGTTACTGTGCCTCTTGAGCAAGGGGGATGGTTACCTTTACGATGGTCCAGTGGATAGAGCGCTGGCGCGCCATTCTGTGGTTAGACGGTTCGAGTCCTAGCTCGATCCCGGGGATTTTTCATTGACAAATATAGGCAGTTACTGTGCCCCTTGAGCAAGGGGATGGGGGGGGATGAGGTCCCAGCACTACCCAAAGATCGGTCATAATGAGCTCTAAGCTCGCTCCGGCAGAGTGAAACTGGTGATATCGTGTCCGGGTCGCGTGGACAAGGCCATGGGTGAATGACACACACACACACACACACACACACACACACACACACACACACACACACACACACACACACACACACACACACACACACACACACACACACACAACACACACACCACACACACACACACACACACACACACAGCTACAATGGATACAAATATAAAGTTATGGGGCTACAACAAAGGCAGTAATACATATTTGATGAAGAGCATCCGGTCACTGTGAGCGACGCTTTAACAAACAACCAGGATTTTCAAACAAACAAAGTTTTTTTTGAGGGTGAGTGCGCGCGCGACAGTGTTTTGTGTGTGTGTGTGTGTGTGTGGTTTTCTGGTGGGTGGGTGGGTTGTGTTGTGATATGAGAGAGAGAGAGAGAGGAGATAGAGAGAGGAGAAGACGAGAGATGGAAGAAGAAGACGGAGGTGAGGGGAAGAGAGAGAGAGATGAGAAGAGAGATTGACGGAGAGAGGAGGAGAGGAACGGAAAGGACGAATGAAAAGAGGAGAGAGAAGAAGAGAGAGAGGAAGAAAAGAGGGAAAGAGGGAGATAGGAAAGAGCCGGGGAGAGAGAGAAGGTTTGGAGAGAGAGAGGGACGAGGAGGGAGGGGGGGGCGAGAGAGAGGAGAAGGAGAGAGAGGAGAGAGAGAGGGGAGGAGAGAGAGAGAGGAGGAGAGAGAGAGGAAAAGATGAGAGAGGAACGGAAAAACGAGGAGAGAGAGAGAGAGGTGAGACAGAAGGCCAGGAGAGAACAGAGGGAGAGAGACGAGGAGCCGGAGAGACGGAGAGAGAGGAGAGAGAGATAGAGAGGTAGAGAAGAAGAGACGAGAGAGAGAGGAGAGAGAGAGAGGAGAGGAGGAAAGGAGAGAGAGAAAGAGAAGAGAGAGAGAGAGAGGAGAGAGAGAGGAGAGAGGAGAGGAGAGAGAGAGAGAGAGACCCAACCAAGGCATCATCACCCACCTCCCCTCTTGGACTCAGAACCCTTGTATCCTTCTCCTTTAGAACCAGTCATACTCAGGACGCCCGCCACTGTAATTCACCGACGGCCTTGACCACGCACATTGAACTCACATTAAAGGCTGTGAGTGCAACGCTTCCCCTGCCATCTGGAGTTACTGAGCTTGAATAACTTGTTTGTCATGATGCGTCCTGGTACAAACTCCCTAATATATACTGTTGTAATCTGCTATAATTCATGTACCGTACGTGCCACCCTCAAGCTATTACTCAACACACTTCAATGCGTTATAATCTAGAGATGAACAGGCTTGTAAGTATGTTACAATTTTTTTCCCTCTGTAACCTTATTTACACCCGCTAAATGCATACAAACATTACTCAATCTCCACTAATATTCATCACTAGGAAAATTACATTGGGTAACAAGTATTTACACCATCATTATAAACAATTATTACTGGGTTAATTTTTATTTATATATGTAAATAAAAAAAATCACACATGCTTGCTGCAAAATTCCTCTAATTTTTGGCCTCATTTGGTTTTTGGTATTTTTCGACTAAACTATTAATCTAAACAGAAAAATGACGGAATATTTTTTGTTTAGTTCGACGAGATCTACGTAATGGCACAGTCTGTTTAGTCCTAACATGTCACGTTCTCGAGATATTTTTTTTTCTTTTTTTTTTCCTAAATTTTGCGGATACGTGACAACACACTGCGTTGGCTTTGAATTAATATTTTCTTTCCCTCCTTCTTACCCACTCCTACAATTACCAAAATATGACTAATCTCTGCCCCCCATCTGGATTGGAGGGCATCCATTCACATAACGATTATAAATTCATATGGAAATTACAATTATGTTATAAATAATGCTGTAAACTGACTACCAACGACTTAATGCAGTTCCCCACAGTACTTGCATCGATGACATGAATAAGAAAAGAATGGCGAAGTGATGTGTCGCTTTGAACACCTAATGAGTTCGGCGGATACCAGATACGAGATTATATTGTGAACTCTTAGCAATATTATTGTTTTCATATATCATTTTTGAATCTTATCATAAAGGAAATATAACAGAGCACATGGTGATATGTAAGATAAATAGATGGTGCTGATGGATCTGCAAATTGCTTCTGATTAATCAATGGCCAACGATTAAGCAACGCAAGTTTGGTAAGCAAGTAATTAACGGTGGTGCAACTCTCTCTCTCTCAATTCAATTCAATTCAATTCAAGTAGTTTATTACCCATATAAATATATAAAAATCTTGATCATAATTATATACATGGTATATAAACAGGCGGGGCCCTTTTTAAAATGAAAAGGGCCCCCAGAAAAAATGCTGGGGCCCGTAATCTCTCCTCTCTCTCTCTCCCTCTCCTCTCTCTCTCTCTCTCTCTTTCTCTCTCTCTCTCTCTCTCTCTCTCTCTCTTCTCCTCTCTTCTCTCTTCTCTCCTCTCCTCTCTCTTCTCTCCTCTCCTTTTCTCCTTTTCTCCTTTCTCTTCTCTCCCTCTCTCCCCTTCCTCTCCTTTTCCCCTTTTCCTTTTCCCCTCTCTCTCTTTTCTCTCTCCCCTCTCCCTTTCTGATCCCCCTTTGCTTCAGCATAAGCAACAAACCCCATAACAAAGTTCAACACCCCACTAAGCTTCTGAAAAACCCTTTAAAGACCCTTGCAACCATTATTCCAGCATTACCCTCTCTCTACCCTATTGATCGCCCTATGCAAGGGTTATCTGCAAACTTATAATCGCAGCATTAAACCCTCTACAAAAAGCCTTGCCCCCTTTGTGTTTTTATTGGTATTTTTTTTCTTTTTTTTTCCTTTACATACAAAGCTGGCCAAGGGCAAAAAAAAAAAAAACTGCACTCATGATTTCAATAGTGGGCAAGTTTTTTCTTAAGAAAAGAACAAGGAAAAAAGGAAAAAAAAAAGGGAAGGAAAAAAAAAGAAATAAAGAAAGAAAGAAATACAAAAGAAAGATTTTGAGAAAACAAAAAGAAATTTAAAAAATTTTGTTTTTTTTTTTCAAATTTTTTTTCAAAAAAAATCAAAAAACCAAAATTATTTAAACTTTTTTTTTGGGTTATTGTTTTGTTTTTAACCCCCAAACATTTACTTCTTAAATTGGCAAATTTTTTTTTTTTTGTTCTTTTTTTTTTTTTTTTTTTTTTTGGGTGTTGGGGGGTTTTTTATTTCCCTTCCATCCCCTTTTGAAAGTTTTTTCAAAAGGTTTGTGAAAGCCCCGGGGGGGCAAGTTTTTTGGGGTGTGGGGGGGTGGTTTGGGGGTTTTTTTTTTTTGGGGTTTTT
>JACEEZ010016235.1:0-11432 GCA_016584305.1 Chionoecetes opilio | reverse complement strand
AAAGCCCCTTTTTAAACCCCCTTAAAAATTTTAAGGAACCACGAACGCGCCAACAATGCAATGCGCAACCCCCGTCATGGTCCTGGTTAGGGTCCCCCGTGCCCCGATCGTGACGCTCGTGACGCGCTCGGCCGAGGCCACGAAAAGTTAGGCGGCACAAAAAAATCGTAAAAAGCTCCCGAATTTTGCACCCAAAAAAGCGGCCCCATCGTAAGCCCCTATCGTGACGCTATCGTTATCTATTAGCAGCTTCGTACACTTCGTGATCGTCGTATGTCATCGGAGAAAAAAACCTTACGCACGCCTTTCAATCCTACCCCCCCCCCTTCCTTTTCTCCCCCCCTTTTCTTTACCTCCACCCCACCCTCTTTATCCCATGCCACGTGGCGAGGCCACCCACCCCCTACTCCCATGACCACGGGGTGATGGGGAAGGGGGTAGGGGGGTATGGGGGTGGGGGGGTGGATCCCCCCCCTTTTTAACCACCAAACCCCCCCCAAAAAAGCCTTCTCCCCCCCCCCCCCCCCCCCGTTTCCCCCCCAAAACCCCATCACCCCCTTCTTTATTAAAAAACCCCCCTCCCCGTTTTCCCCTTCTCCTTTTACCAAACAACCCTGTTTTCCCCCCTTTTCATCTTAGCCCCCCTTCTTTCCCCCCAAAAAACCCCCATGGCAAACACACCCACGGGGGCATGTTGCATGAGGCAGGCTTTGACGCTATCATGATCGTTCAGGAACTCATGGCACTGCGGGGTTATCATAACTCATCGTGACGACAAAATGCCCGTTGTTTTTCCATTCGGGACGAGTTTTTACTGGTCATGACTCCATCGTGCCCCATCTTACGACCTCATGACACATACGTCGGGCCCAGCTGACATTGTTGTGAGGCTATCATGGTCTGCGTTTATCGTGGAAAAATTTCACGATAGCGTCAATATTAATTTCATTTGGTGGCGTATGTGGTTCATTAGGAAGTGTGAAGGGAGTTTATAGAAAAATAAGCGGGGTTCCACACTTTTTTTTTGTGTCCGTGTCTACTGGGCGTGGCGATCAGTGATTCAGAGTGACGTCATGATCGCCACGCCCACGTGACGCGGACAAAAATGGGCCCCGACATAACTCCCCCCACGTTTTTGTTTACATCGGTGCATTGTGGGGATAAGGGGGGTCGCCGGGATGGCCCTACGAAGGGAAAATACGGCGATGGAAAATTTCGAGTTTTTTGCGCGAAATTAAATTTTCCAGGGTATTTTTACAGTGCTCTGTTCTCGCTGAAAAACACTAAAGAAGACCTGAGGTAAGGCTGATGTCAGAGGCTTTTAAACCAAGAAAACAGAGTCATAAAAAAAAAGGCCTCGTAAAAGGTAAGAAACTGGTAGGACGAAATGTTCCCTCCCATTTGCTTATTCTTAATGGATGCTGTGATTTTTCCTGGTTTGAAGTTTTTGCACATCAACCTCCCCTCAGGTCTTCTCTATGTTGTCAGCGGCCAAAATATGCACCGGGGAATTTCCCATTTCCCCCAAAAAAAACTCGAAAATTTTTTATGTCGTAGTTAGTTTCTCTTTGTAGGTTGACATATTCAGGTTATGATAGATTAAAATACCTTTTTAATTGAGTTCCTTTTTTGTCTTTCCTCATAAAAGTGTGGTACATCATTTTTTAAGTGTTATTGGCGACCCCAAGAATACTCTTGAGTCGTACCAACATCACCAACCTTTTGTTTGATTTTCTTAGCCCCATCCATAAACAAGCTGCATAACCACTGGACATTATCCACCCTTGCTCATGAATCCCTGGTACGTCGTCTACCGAATTTTTCCCCCTACACTATCGGGAAAACTCGCTAACGGTAATCCCCTAGGTTTAGATTTTGTTTTGTTTTAAATTCTTTTTTACTCCTCCATAAACAAGTTGCATAACCACGGTGAAATTACCCCCTTGCCTCATGGACCTGGTACTTCGTCCCCAAATGCCGCCCCTACATAAATGGGGGGGAAAACTCCCCCGGGGTAATGGTTAGGTTAGGGGTAAAAGGGACGGAGTTGCGGGGGGTTTTTCGAGACACGACTTTTTTTTTTCTTGGCCTAAATAGGTGCTTGTTTTTAATGGAAAATTTTTTTTTTTTGCGCAAACCCATTAAAAAAAACTATCCCTTTAAAACAAGCACTTTTGTAGGCCAAGAAAAAACGTCTGTGTCTCTGAAAACGACCGCGCAACTCTCGCCATTATTACCCCTAATATTACCGTCGGCGATTTTTTCCCTGATTTAGTAGGGACGAGCATTTGGGTAGACGAGGCCCAGGTCCCATGAGGCAAGGAGGGTATGTCCCCGTGGTTATATAACTTGTTTTGTGGATGGAGAAATTTAAAAATAAAAAGCAAAAAAACCTAGCCTTTTACCGCGGCGAGTTTTCCCGATTTGGTGGGAGAAAAAACGGTAGACGCAGTCCCGGGGTATACCATGAGGCAAGGAGGGTAATGTCACGGGGGTTAGAACTTGTTTATGGAGGAGTAATAAGAAAAATCAAAGAAAAGGTTTGGGTTTGATTTTGGTATAGACTCAAGAGTATTCTTTTGGGCTCGTCAAGTAACATTTAAAACCCATGATGCCCACTATTTTTATGGGGAAAAAAACAAAAGGAACTCAATTAATAAGGTATTTTAATAATATCATAACCATGAATATGTAAAACCTACAAAGAAAGACTACGACGATAAAAAAATTTGAGTTTTTTTTTGGGCGAAATTGATATTCGGGTCCCTTTTTTCCCGTGCTCGCTGAAACATAGAGAAGCCCTGGGGTGAGGGTTTTGTTGAAAGGCTTCAAAAACCAGGAAAACGTCAAGCAGAGCTATTAAGAAGAAAAGCAAGTGAAGGGAACATTACGTCCTACCAGTTCTTCCCTTTTTGACGGGGCTCTGTTATGCCTGTTTTTTTGGTTTTTAAAGCCTTGCACATCACCATTACCAGGTCTTCTCAAGTTTTGTCAGGGGAAAACAAGCACTGAAAAGACCGGAATATCAATTTCCGAAAAATAACCGAAATTCTTCCATCCCGTATTTTTCCCCCCTCGTAGGCCCACCCGGGGGCCCCCGCCTTATCCCCCCAAGCACCGATGTAAACAAAACCGTGACGTAGTTATGGGTAGGGTCCAAGGACCCTACCCTAACTCCGGAGCTCCGGACTCCGAAAGGAGGCGGGACGCACTTTCCCAAGGTCGTGACGTCAACACTGCTCCAGTAATGTAGTGGTCGCGCGGAGCCTGGTTCAAACTTCACAGGCGGAAATGACTCCCTGGACGTACTGGGGTCATGATGACAAATGCACTAGACTAGCCAGCAAAAACGTGAAGTGTGAACCGGGGTTTAAAAAGTAAGAAATGAGGAAGTACAAGAGGGGGTGAGACCCAACGAGGTAGTTTTCCGTTACTTAAATCTACCCATATCCACCTTTTCCCCCTCCAGAATTATCCAGACTCCTTTTAAAGACCCCCTAAAACTCCGCACTGACCCCCCGACGACTGATTCATTCCAATCATTCCCACCCCATTTGTAACCAGTTTTCCCAATTCCTTTTTTAAAACTACGTTTTAGCTTTAATCCGTTCCTTTTTGTTCTACCCCCGCTTACTAAACCTTAAAAACCCTTCCTACATGCCCTATATTTTTATTTGTATCCCTTATCCCCCTTAAACACTTCACCAGATCACCCCCTACTTACGCCTCTCGAGTGAGTGTAAATTTAATAATTTCAACTCTTCTCTAACTAGTTTGTTTTCTTTTAAAATTCATATATTTCCGCACTGACCCCAGAAATTATCGTTCTTTAGGCACGGGGCGGCAACCTACGGCCCCCGGAGCCGCATGCGGCTCTTTCAAGAGACTTGTGGACTCCTGCCAACAATGAAAAAAATCCAATTTTTATAAAGAAAAAAAAAGGAGATAAAAAACTGGGGGGGCATAGATAGCCGCTGTAAATAGTTTGTGACCTAGGTCCTAGGGCTTAAGAAGATTTGGGATGAAATTCCTTTTAGCTACTTACATTATTATTATTTTTTATTTGTATTATTACAAAATGTATTTGATTATCTTGTTAAAGGTATATTTTAAATCCCATAGGTATTAGGAGGAGGAACATTTTATTTTTTTCGTAATTTTCATCATAATTTTTCACTTTCGGTCCATCGCACTGCTTTTCTGCAATTTTTAGGAAACTGGCTCTTCTAGAATTTGGGGGCCGACCCCTGTTTAGGCAAGGGGTTTGTGTGCGTGAAATTTTTTTTTTTTTAGATTTTTAAAGGATACTGAAATTCCGGACATTTTAGGAATTTCAAAATTCCCCCCCGGGCGCCGATTTTTTACACCTAAACCGGACATGGGGGGAAATTCCGGCGTATGGTAACCCACCTTACCTAAAATGCGAGTACAGCACTTTAACAACACACACACACCACAACACACACACTTTAGCCTACCCATCTATTTTCAGTAGTGTGTAGTTAGCACGCTCGGCTCAAACCGAGAAAGTCCCCGGGGTTTGACCCCGGGCGGAGCGAAGATAATGGGCGGTCTTTCTTAAAAAAAACCCCCAGCCCCTGTCCCCCCAGCAGTGAAGGGAACCGGGTGTTAGCCCGGGGGTTTTTTGACCCCCCTCCCGGGGTGATGACTTGGGGCCCAAAAAAAAAGTGCAGCGGTAGAAACCCCACGGCTTGAGGAATTTTCCTCCCAAAATTCAAAAAAAACAAAAAAACAGGCCCAAATAACTAGTCATACAGTGTTCTGTAGTAATTAAATGTCACCTTTTAAACCTCATGGTGTGTGTGTGTAATGTCAGCTTGTTAAGGCTTGTTAATGGGTTTATTCCCTCCTTTCCTCCTCCCTTCCCTTCCGTACGCCTTCCCCACAAACTTTAAATTTAAACTGACTTTTTTTATCTTGTGACTTCAGCCTTTTTTAACGGGATCATTGTTAGGGTTTTTTTATTTTTTTATTTTATATTTTTTTTTAGGGATGAAAATTAATTCCTTTTATCATTTATCATACTCAATTTTCCCCTAAAGCAATGAAAAAGGGTGAAATAAAAAATATATGCTTTGGGGAATTTAAGAAAAAATTTGTTATTGACGAATCTTCACAATTTTTAATCTTCAATTGAACCAATCAACATTTGGTTTGGTTAGTAAAGGAATCAATAGTGTATTCATTTAAGATAACTTTTTTAAGCTTTGTTTTTTATACAGCTCAGCCTGCTCAGGCACGTAAGAGGTAAATTACATAAATTACTTATAAATTACACCCTTATATACTAAAACACTTCAGGCATTTTTAAACACATAGACCCAAAAAACTATCAAAAAAAACAAAAAATATATTTTTCTACCTATCGATTGTTTACAGACATGTAAACATTTATTGATGAAAAAAATGAAAAAAATACAAATTTACATCAAACTCTAGATCTTTTTTTGTACCGGTAGGTAGAAGTTACTTTTTGAGATATAGCTTTTTTGAAAATATATACTTACAAAACTTGAACAACGAAAAAGTTATTATTCTATTAATTTTTAAAACTCGCGGATATGAAAAAATTTTTGACAGGACAAAACAATCTGTATAACAATAAAAAAATAATAAAAAAAAATAATAAAATAAAAAATAACAATATAACATATAAACGTATCTCAAAAATCATACAAATTATTTTTATACAAAAGTTTCGTATTTTTTTAAACTCTTTTTAAATTTGATTTCTTGCGTAAGGATGTAACAGAAAAAACAAAGGCAGAAAATAGAGACAATAAAAAATAATTTGTTTACATTTTGGGATCCCGGTTTTGTTAATTAATTATTTCCTTCTGTAGAGAGGGACAGAAGGGAAAAATCTATATATTTTTTTGCTCGGAACAGAAAAAATTTTGAAACCCGAAATTCTTGTTTCTCCTCTTTTCCCCTTTTGAAATATCCAGTTTTTTTTCTCTTTTTCCCACGTTGTATCTTTCCCGTTTTTAGTTTATCTATCCTTTAAAATTTTGGTCTTCGTTATTCGCATTACCCTCTATCGTTTTTTTTTCATCATATTTTTCAAATTTTTTTGCTATTTTTTTTATTTCTACAGCAGGAGTAATTATCATGGCTAGTTTTCTCCTCTTCCTTCTTCCTCAATCCACTTCCCTTTAACCTTCCTCCTCCTTTCCTTTCCTCAATCGAGTTTTTTTTAAACCCCTTCTTTAACTCCTTATCAAAACCACTTCTTTAAAAACCTCCTCTTCCTCCCTTTGTTTTTTAAAAAATTTTTTATTTTTTTAACCCCCCTCCTCCCCCCCCCCCTTTCTTCATCAAATCCACTTCTTTAAAAATCCCCTCCTCCACTTTTTTTAAATTTAAATCACTTTTTTTTTTACCCTCCCTCCTCCTCCTCTTTTTTATCAAATCCCCTTCTTCCTCTTCCCCTTTTTCTAAAAACCCCTTTTTACCCTCCTCTCCCTTCTTTTCTTTGTCAAATCCCCTTCCCCCTCCTCCCCCCTCCCCCTCTTCACTCACATCAGCTAAAAAACCCCTCCTCCAAACCCCTTCTCCTCCTCCCCCTGGCAAGGGTTCTGGGGATTGGCACTAATGTCGAGTAAAGGGGAGGTATCAAAGTCCCCAAAGCCCTCAAGGGGGCTGGGCGGGATTAACTTTCTATAGCTAAGAGCGGAGGAAGGTTAGCATCGAAGTTCAATGGGGGTCTTTTACAGCGAACGTGTACCACAGTTTCATTGCAGGAGACGATCGAAGAGGTCTGTTAGGGGAAAGAAAGCTTGTTTGGGGGTACCCACGGGTGCTGGGGGGACATATGGAGACCCGAGAAGGGGGAGACAGGTTAGGGGATGGGAAGGGGGGAAAAAAAGGGATAAGGAGGGAAGGGGATAGCTAAGGGGATAGGGGGGACAGTTTTAGGGGGCGGGGTGGTGGGGGGTAGGTACTGGGGGGGTGGTGGTGGTGGGAGTGATAGAGAGAGAGCGAGGTAGGGGTTGATGGGAGAGAGGAGAAGAGGAGAGAGAGAGAGAGAGAGAGAGAGAGAGAGAGAGAGAGAGAGAGAGAGAGAACGGAGGTGAGAGCATTTCCTCCCTCTCTCAACCCCGTATAAGTTTAATCAAATACTTTCTCTCCCCCTTTTCTCCTCTTCTCTCTCTCTCTCTCTCTTCTCTCCGGGCCCCTTTCCTTTAAATATTCTTGCACCCATCTTCCTTCCTTTCGCATTCCCAAACCAAGATATACTTTTTTTTTTAATTCCTCCTTCTCCTCCTCTCCTCTTTATCATTATATTCCCGCCATTAATGCACTTTCTCTCCCTCCTCATTTCCTTCTCTTCACTTGACTTCTCTCCTCTCTCTCCCCTCTTCTCTCTCTCTCTCTCTCCTTTTTTCTCCCTCTCTCCCCTCTCTCTCTCGCCGTATCTCTCCTTCTCCTTTTCCTTTATCTTCCTCCTTCTCTCCTTTTTTCCTCTCATTTTTTCCCTCCTTTTTCTCTTCTCTTTTCCCCCTTTTCCTCCTTCTCTTCTTCCCCCTTCCTCTTTTTCCCCTCTTTCCTCTCCCTCCTTTCTATTTTTCCACTCTTCCCTCTTCCTTTCTCTCTCCTTCCCCTTCTTTCCTCCTTCTACCTTCTCTATCTCCTCCTCTTCTTCCCCTTCCTGTCTTTTTCCCACTATCTCTCCTTCCTCCCTATCCTTTTACCTTAATGCATTTCCTCTCTCTCTCTCTCTCTCTCTCTCTCCTCCCCCTTTCCCTTACCTTCATCCAAGTGGGTATCCGCGTACAGCCCCGGTAGATAACGTTTGCTCCTCGCAGAAGAACTTGGTGCGAGGAACTTCTACAGTAAGGGACTGTGTGGTGTTGGGGAGGACTCGAGTCGTGTGTTGTCGAGTGTGTAGTTCGGGGGGGAAAAGTCCTCCGGTCCCCCTCCCCACCACAAAGGCCCCTTACGGGGAAAGGACGGGACGTGGTCGGATCGGGTGGGGTTGGGCGATACCTGAAAAAAAGTCCAGAAATAGGGTGATGGTGATATTAGTGGTGGTAGTGATGATTTTAGTATCTCACCGCACGTTTTAAAGGGGGCGAAAAAAGGGGCCCCTTACTTTTAAATTGGCGAAAATGGGGGGCCCCTTTTACTTTTAAAAAGGCGAAAAAGGGGGCCCCTTCCTCCCGAACAAAAAACACGGGATTGGCTGAGGTGTTTGGGGGAGAATGCTACTCCCAATTCCCCCTTAAAGCCCCCAACACCCCCAAAAACCCTTTTAGCCCAAACCCGTGCGTTTTGGAAGGAGGGAGGAAGGGCCCCAAATTTTTGCCAAAAAATCGTCAGCGGTTTTTTTTTTTTTTATAGGTTATTGTATTCTCGTCAGTGTTAGCAAGTATAATTAAAAATATAATCCCCGGGCAGGCCCCCCAATTTTAATGCCGTTAGGATTTTCTAGGTTGAGAAAAGGATAACGCTTTTGTTCAAATACGTGAGGATTATGGGAGGATGAATTAAGTAGGTTATTTATTTCTCACTTCCCCCCGCAGTGCTCCCAAATATAAAGTTTAGTGATAGTCTAGATTTTAAATGGTTTTTTGTATTCTCGTCAGTTTACGAAGTAAAACGTCAACCCATCCCCACCTGAGTACGTCTGCCACGGGCCGGCCCCACAGTCTTCGCAAGGACCCGGGCGGCGGAGGACGAGAAGGTGTGGAAGGGCGGGAAGGGGCCCGGCCGAGGGTTGAAACGCGGCACACAAAGGCAAGGCGGGCGCCAAAGGGGGGACCACCAAAGGGGGGACCACCAAAGGGGGGACCACCATAGGGGGGACCACCAAAGGGCTGTTGGGGGCTAAAGGGGGGACCACCAAAGGGCTGTTGAGGACCAAAGGGATGTGAGGGCTGAAATGCTGTTGGGGGCTAAAGGGCTGTTGACCAAAGGGTTGTTGAGGACCAAAAGACTGCTGGGGACCAAAAGACTGCTTTGGGCTAAAGGGCTGTTGGGGGTTAAAGGGCTGTTGGGGGCTATAGGAGATATCATTTCTAAAGGGCTGTTGAATAACCCTAAAGTGAGAATTTCTGGAATCCGCCCGAGGAGGTGAGTTGGCGTTTCCTCCCGAAAACCACGACGATTCCCCGAGAGGCCAAGGAAGCCACGACAGGAACCTATTGAAGAAGGAGGAGAAATAGGAGGCCTGTCTTGTGCTAGATCGCCTCCTTGCCGGCCTGAAGGAATACCTCGCTCCTCCCCCTTCAGGAATATCAATACGGGGCTCCATAGACGGGGACACCACCACCACCATTTGCAGTGCTAAAGACAGCATTTTTATCTCCCGACGAAGGCTCTGAAGGTAGCGAAGACCCTCCATTGGGGACTAAGGGGCGCACCACGGCCAGCCCGCTTTCCGATGCAGGTGAGCCGTAGGAAACTCCTCTCCAGGGACCGTAGGAGGCAGGGGGAGGTCGGAGGTTGGAGTAAAGACGCGACCAGGACCTGAAAAAAACCCCTTGTCACTCCCTATTCTTATATAGTATTAAATCTCCTTATTGAAGAGCATTCGATCCCCTTAAAGAGTATCTATCGAATGTAAACAAATGACGTCACACAAGATGGCCGCCTTACCCTCCTTCTCCTGTCTCTCCTACTCTCCTCTCTCCCTCTCCTGTTGAGCTTCTCGCTGTGTTGTCCTGTTGAGAGGAAAAAATAAGAAATAAGAAGAGTGAGGGAATAAAAAAAAAGGGAAAATAGATGTTAAAAAAGATGTCATGATTGGGATTTTCACTTTAAATGTATCTATGACTGACCTGACTTACTGACTGGACTGACTGACTCTCTCTCTCTCTCTCTTTCTCTCTCAGGATAAAATTAGGATGATAAAGATAGGTATTTTCACTATATCTGTATCTATGACTGACTGACTGACTGACTGACTGACTGACTGACTCTCTCTCTCACCTTCTTCCTGTGGTAGTGTTGTTGTCCCTTCGTGTTCTTTATGGAAAACGGGAAGCCTTTCTCGTTCCCTAAACCAAAACCTGAAAACAAAATAATTATTATCATTATCATTAGTAGTAGTAGTAGTAGCAGAGGTGGTAGTAGTAGTAGTAGTAGTAGTAGTAGCAGCAGGAGCGTAGTAGTAGTAGTAGTAGTAGTTTGTTGTTTGTTTAGAGGATAATTCCTCAGAGCCGTAGTTGATCTACCGCTGCAGCTTAGTGTTGGCCGAAGCCACCCCCCCGGGGGGGGGTCACAAACCCCCGGCTAACAACCCGGTACCCATTCCTGCTGGGGGGACAGGGTAAAAGTAAAGATGGAGCATACGCTAAGCTGCGCGTGGCATGCGGTTTCTCCCTATCCGTGGCATTAGCCCTTAGAGCCGTTGGGTGAGAAACCCCTTAACCCCGGGACACAGGGCTGTGGGTGGGTGGAGGTGGACAGGGGCTCGGGTTTAAAAAAAAGACCCCCATCTATCTTCGCTCCGCCGGGGATCGAACCCGGAACTTCTGGTTGTGAGCCGAGCGTTGCTAACCACTACACTACGGAGTACCGATGAAGTAGTACAGTAGAGTAGAGTAGCAGTAGTAAGTAAGTAGCAGTAGCCCTAGCAGTAGCAAATAGCAGTAGCAAGCAGCAGCAGACAGCAGCAGCAGCAGTAGTAGTAGTAGTAATTCTTATTATTATTATTATTATTATCAACTCATATTTTGTCTCTGCTCCTGTAAATGATCTATAATAGCCTGTTATTTCATTATTATAATTATCATACATATCTGTCTATCTGTCTGTTCTGTATGTCTATATGTCTGTCTGTCTTCTGGTCTTCTTCTGTCTGTCTGTCTGTCTGTCTGTCTGTCTGTCTTCTGTCTGTCTGTCTGTCTATCTGTCTGTCTGTCTTCTGTCTGTCTGTCTTCTGTCTGTCTGTCTTCTGTCTGTCCCGTCTGTCTTTTGTTCTGTCTGTCTGTCGTCTGTCTTCGTCTGTCTATCTGTCTGTCTATCTGTCTGTCTGTCTTCTGTCTGTCTGTCTGTCTTCCTGTCTGTCTTCTGTCTTCTGTCTGTTTGTCCCGTTGTCTGTCTGTCTGTCTGTCTGTCTGTCTGTCTGTCTGTTATCTGCTGTCGTCTGTCTGTCTGTCCCGTCTTCTGTCTGTCTGTCCCGTCTGTCTGTTCTGTCTGTCTGTCTGTCTGTTTTTCTCTGTTTGTCTTCTGTCTGTCTGTCTGTCTATCTGACTGGTCTGTCTGTCTGTCTGTCTGTCTGTCTTTTGTCTGTCTTCTGCTTCTGTCCCGTCTGTCTGTCTGTCTATCTGTCTGTCTGTCGTCTGTCTTCCCGTTCTGTCTGTCTGTCTGTTTTCTGTCTATCTTCTGTCTTCTGTCTGTCTGTCCCTTTGTCCCGTCTGTCTGTCTTCTGTCTGCTGTCTGTCTGTCTTTGTCTGTTCTGTCTG
>JACEEZ010016234.1:105000-116809 GCA_016584305.1 Chionoecetes opilio | reverse complement strand
CTAGGCTCGCAGCCCCGGCACCCCAGGCTGTAAGTAATTGTGAAGTGTGCCGAAAAAGTGCTGGGTTTGTGGCGGAGATGTTCATGCAAAAAAGCCACTGGAAATGACCGAACGTGCAGCTGAAAAAGGGAAAAGTAGACACATAATTAAAAATTAGAATCTCCCCTGTTGTGAACGGTGCTTAACAAAGGGACATGGCTTCCGCAGCTGTACAGGAAGAACAGATTGTTGTTAATGAGCTTAATGAATACTTATTTTTTCAAATGCACCGTCGTAGTTTAAACCCCTGTCTTTTTTTGAATTGAAAGGATATTTTTTTAATTCGTGTTCTGCTAATAAACTACATGGATTTCGCGATGCCCCGCAGGGGAGTTTAAAGTCGAAAAATATTGAATTTTTATTTTTTTTTTGACAGCCATTTTGGGAATATTTTGTTCTGGAGTTATTAAATAAAATAAAAAGATAACTTGCACCCAAAAAAACTTATCCTTAGACTATTCTTTTAAAAAAACCCATTTACCCAAATTTCCACTTTGCGGAAATGTCAAAAAAATAAAGAAGCTTTCCCTTATACCCGAGTGAGGGGGTCATTTGTCCCCCCTTAAAAATCATAGTAGGAGCCTGTAGAGTGCCAAAAAAAATTTTGGGTGCTTTTACCCGGCATGTCCCCATCATTTCCTAAGCTGCCGGACAAATAAAGAATGGGGGATGGGCGATGGACCCCAAAAAATGCCAAGATAATGCTTCTTCAAATAGGCTTGTGGGTCTATGTCCCCAAATTTTCAGCTTTTGCACCCTTATATAGTACCAAATTTGTAATTTTAGCTTTCGTTTTTTTTGTTATATAAAGACTTATTTCGCATTCGAAAAGGGTTCTGAAGAGGCGAGGGGAGTTCCTAACGGCGGCCATTTCGAATATTTCTATATTTAACTTGGTTTTAAAGGGATTTGAAGCCTCGCCAGTAATTAAGTTGATCCCAAACTTAACAATAAAGGGGAAGTTAAAAGTAATGAGGATCAGTAAGTGTGAAGTTAAGCGTAAAGTGGGGAGTTAATACCAAAGCTTGTATTATTTGTAAGTGAGGATGGGGGCCCGGTTCCTTTTTTCCACCGGTATATTTAAAATTATAAAAAAGCTAATATGTTTTGCTCTCTGTATTTGTAATTATACCAAATGTCAAATTACTCACTTCACTGACAGGTACCTACTGCCCACATCATTTGTTAAAGTTAAAGAAAGGAAACTTTGTTTTTGACTTTTCTCGAATTTTGTATTTTACAACATAAAGTTTTTCCCACTAGGGGGGGAGTAACATTGGTAACAATTAATGTATGTATTATATTAGTCAATTTTTTTTTTGACTGCATTTGATGGGGGAAAAACTATATTTAAAAAAGGGCAGATTTTGAATGTTAAAAATGCCAGTATGTTTTTATATTAATGAAGTTTTTGAAAATTTTTGTTTAATGCCGAAAAAACCCCCCTCGGGGGGATTTTTGGCAGCCCTGCGGAGGGTATTTTGGGGGGCCTTCGGCCCACCACCCGGTTTGGGGGGCAAGGCCCCCCAAACATGGATCTCCAGATAGCCCCCTTTAATTTTCCGAAAAACATGGATGTAGAAAAGTAGTATTCCCCCACCCATTTATACCCATTACCCTCCCCCCCACCCATTCACCACCCATTCCCCCCCCCCCATTCCTCACCCCTTCACTCACCCATTCCCCCTCACCACACCCCATTTACTCACCCTTACCCCTCACCCCCCACCCCTTCACTCACCCCCTTTCCCCTCACCACACACCATTACCCATCCCACACACCCCCTTACCCAAACACCAACACCCATTCCCCACCCCCCCCCCCATTCACTACCCCTTTCCCACCTCCCACCCATTCCTCACCATTACCCCTACCCACATCCTTCACTCACCCATTACCCCTCAACCCCCCCCCCATTCACTCACCCATTGCCCATCACCACAACCCATTCACCACCCATTTCCCATCACCCCCCACCCATTTACCACCCATTACCCCTCACCCCCCACCCCCACTCACCCATTACCATCACCAACACCCATTCAAATCACCCATTTCCCCTCCCCCCCACCCATTCACTCACCATTACCCCACCACACACCCCCTTACCCCCACCCCCCACCCATTTCCCCACCCCCCACCCTTTTACCACCCATTTCCCATACCACACACCCATTCACCACCCATACCCCTCACCCCCCCCATTCACTCAACCATTTCCCCTACCACACCCCATTTCCAATCACCCATTACCCCCTCCCCCCCCCCATTCATCAAAAATTACCCTCACCCCCACCCCATTCACTCACCCATTACCCATTTCCCCCCCACCTATTCCCTCACCCCTCACCATCACCCCCAAAAACCCTCACCCCCCCCCATTTTACTCACCCCACACCCTTACCCCTCACCCCCCCCATTCACTCACCCATTTCCCCTCACCCTACATCAAGGGTTCCCAATTTTTCGCAACCATTTTGTTTTACATTTCTCGCTAATAGGCTGCTAAAAAAAAAAAAAAAAAAGTGATGGGATCATCTCATAAGTGGGCTTATGACATTCCCCCTGGTCTACCTGATTCCAAAATGTGCCATATGGGGTTTGTTTGCGCCACGGGGGGCGGAAACTATACCACACACCCCCACACAGACGGACAGACAGACAGACAGACAGACAGACAGACACACTTTCGCTTATATTATTACTAGCCAAAAAGCCGCCCTCCGGGGGGACTTTTTGGCTAGCTCCTGCGGAGGACTATTGGTGGCCCTTTGGCCCACCACCTGTGTTTGGTGGCCTTCGGCCCCCCAAACATGGACTCTCCAGATAGCCCTTCTAACTTTACTGAAATCTGGATGTAGAAATGTATGTATTCCCCCCACCCATTCACTCACCCATTACCCATCACCCCCCCCATTCACTCACCCATTCCCCATCACCCCCCACCCATTCACTCACCCATTACCCATCACCCCCACCCATTCACTCACCCATTACCCATCCACCACACACCCATTCAACTCACCCATTACCCATCACCAACACACCCTTTCACTCACCCATTACCCATCACCCCCACCCATTCACTCACCCATTACCCATCAAAACCCCCCCATTCCCCTCACCCATTACCCATCACCACACACCATTCACTCACCCATTACCCATCACCCCCACCCATTCACTCACCCATTACCCATCACCCCCCCCCCATTCACTCACCCATTACCATCACCACACACCCATTCACTCACCCATTACCCATCACCCCCCACCCATTCACTCACCCTTTTACCCATCACCACAACCCCATTCACTCACCCATTACCCATCACCCCCCACCATTCACTCACCCATTACCCATCACCCCCACCCATTCACTCCCCCATTACCCATCACCACACACCCATTCACTCACCATTAACCCATCAACCCCCCACCCATTCATCACCCTTTAAACCCATCACCACACACCCATTCACTCACCCATTACCATCACCACACACTATTCACTCACACCCATTACCCATCACCCCCCACCATTCACTCACCCATTACCCATCCCACACACCCATTCACTCACCATTACCCATCACCCCCCACCCATTCACTCACCCCCCACCCATTCACTCACCCTTTACCCATCACCACACACCATTCACTCACCCCATTAACCCAATCCCCCCCACCCATTCACTCCCCATTAACCATCACCACACCCCCATTCACTCACCCTTACCCATCACCCCCCACCCATTCACTCACCCATTACCCATCACAACACAACCATTCACTCACCCATTACCCATCACCCCCATCTTTTCCCCTCACCCATCACCCCATCACCCCCAACCCATCACCCCCCACCCATTCACTCACCCATCACCCCACACCCATTACCCATCACCCCACCATTCACTCACCCAATACCCATCACCCTACATCAAGGCTTCCTCAATTCTCGCAACCCACTTTTTTTTTCACAATTCTCGCTAATAAGCTGCTAAAAAAAAAAAAAAAAAAAATGATCGGATCATCTCATAAGTGGGGCTTTGACCTTCCCTGGTAAACCTGATTCCAAAAAGTGCCATATAGGTGTTTGCGCCACGGGGGGGGAACCCTATCCCACACACACAGACAGACAGAAGAAGACAGCAACAGACAGACGACACATTTTCGCTTATATTATTTAATAGATAGATAGAAGTTGTCGGGGGAAAACCAAAGTTTTTTTTCCGTCTTTTTTTTTTTTGCCATTCCGACAAATTGTACCGATTACTGCATTCTTGTTCTTTTATTCAGTAGGCCATGTTATTCTTGTCACGTGGGCACCAACTTTAAAATTTGTAAATACTTTTTTGTGTTTTTAGGACTTTTTGGGTAATTTCGAGAAAGTCAATATTTCGCGATTGACGAAACCCAAAGTGGCCCCCATACAAACCCCCATGGGACATTAGTTGCCAGTGTTAACATTGATTTTTGTTTTAACTATTTGGCATCTAAAAAAAGTGGTCTCATTAGATTGTCCAGGGGTGCACGTGGGGCACTGGATACTAGATATATCGGGTATGCCCCTTTTTCTCGTGTAGTGGCTCAGAAGCCCCGGCCGTTGCCGGCCCCCCCCCTAATCCGCTGTGCCCCCCGGTGCCCCCCTATTTAAGTACCCAGCTACGCCAGAAACAAATCCTTTTGACCACTGTTCACAATGTCACTTTTAATTCGATGGTTGCGTGTGAGGTGTTTAACTACACCGCAAAACCGCCCCGGGCGGACTTTTTTGGGTAGCCTGCGGAGGGTATTGGTGGGGGCCCTTTGGCCCACCACCTTTTTTTGGTGGGCCTTCGGCCCCCCAAAAAAAACGGACTCTCCAGGGAAACCCCTTTAACTTTTCCCGAAATCATGGATGTAGAAATGTATGTATTTCCCCACCCCTTCACTCACCCCCCTTACCCATCACCCCCCACCCTTCCCACCCATTACCCCTCACCCCCCACCCATTCACTCACCCATTCCCTCACCAAACACCCATTCACTCACCCATTACCCATCACCCCCCACCTATTCCCTCACCCATCACCCATCACCACAACCATCACCCCCCACCCATTCACTCACCCATCCCCCACACCCATTACCCATCACCCACCATTCACTCACCCATTACCCATCACCCTACATCCTCAATCAATTACCCATCACCCTACACCCTACATACTTTCCTCAATTCTCGCAACCCACTTTTTTTTCACAATTATCGCTAATAGGCTGCTAAAAAAAAAAAAAAAAAAAATGATCGGATCATCTCATAATTGGGCCTAAAACCTTCCCTGGTCAACCCGGTTCCAAAAATGTGCCATATGAGGTGATTGCCGCCACGGGGGCGGAACCTATACCAGACACACACACACACACACACACAGACAGACAGACAGACAGACAGACACACTTTCGCTTATATTTACCATTACCCATTACCCCCTACCTATTCCTCACCCATCACCCATCACCCCCAACCATCACCCCCACCCATTCACTCACCCATCACCCCACACCATTACCCATCACCCCACCCATTCACTCCCCCATTACCCATCACCCTACATCAAGGTTTCCTCAATTCTCGCAACCCACTTTTTTTTCACAATTATCGCTAATAGGCTGCAAAAAAAAAAAAAAAAAAAGTGATCGAATCATCTCATAAGTGGGCTTATGACCTTCCCCTGGTCAACCCGGTTCCAAAAATGTGCCATATGAGGTGATTGCGCCACGGGGGGCGGAACCTATACCACACACACACACAACACACACACACACAACAGACAGACAGACAGCCCAGACAGACACACTTTCGCTTATATTATTATAGATAACCCAGTCTCGTGCTGTTTCGCTATCTGACAGCCTCCTCGAAAAATATTGATACTCCTCTCTAATGGGTATTTGTCTTAATGCAACTTTGGCACCTCGAAATAGGTTTAATTGATGACCTTACCCTTAATATTTACTTCACTGGTATCTGTCACCCCGGCTGAGGGAAGGGTGAAAGAGGGGCCCAGGGCGCTCCTCGGAGCTTTCAGTTAAATATTCACCTCACGCCAGCAGCCTGTCCTCCCCCTGTCGGCCTGTCTATCCACGTGTCCGTAGCGGGCGAGGGGGGGGGATGCTTGTGTGCTTAGGAATCTGTCTTTTTTGCCCTACTTTAATATATAAAAAAACCTACATGGTAGTGAGGTGTGCATAGGTGGTTAAGGGAAAACTGCAATCACTCAAGGCTTATTGTTGTGCCTGCTTCCTCTTGTCTTAGTCAATTAAATGATTAGTGTGTGTGCGTGGGAGGGGGTTATCTAAATTGGCTGTTTAACTCAAGGGGAAGAGGAATTTATTACAGCACTCTTAGTCCAGAGTACAGCCCAGTCTACCCCCACCAAACAGATCCCCTGTAACAAGATGAACTGCTGAATTTGAAAGATACAAGCCGAAATATAAAACCTTTCAGGCTTCATATCTCATAATTAAAGCAAATTTTGCAGCATTATAACAAAGGGTTTTATGATGTCTCTGCACTCTGCCATGGATACTAGTAAGGAATACTCATGAGGTGCTCAGAAAAAACCAGCTTATTTATGTCCTGACAATGGAAATGCTCAGGGATTTTAAGAGATGAAATGATGAGTAGAGAAGCAGGCTCATGAATCTGGCAGTTTTATGGAGACATATAAAAGCGTGTGGCTTTCAAAGACAAGAGGAAGAACGAGAGTAAAGTGATTAAGCCAAACGTGACTTAGAGAGGGAGGTGCCGAATAATCTTAAAGACCCTTCATGGAGACCACATTTACAAGGCGTCCCCAGACCATGGCCAAGGTCGCCAGATGTTTATGGTGGTGGTGTGGGCGGCTGGGAGGCAACGGTAGGACAGACAGGTGCAGGTAACGGCGGGCTAACGGGAAGGCCGGTCACAGAGCGAGGACAAGGACGTGTGGCCATATATGGGAGGCGGTGAGGGGAGGCGAGCGAGAGGTTCCACGGGAAGGGCAAGGCCGCCGCGCTGCCCCAGGAGGCGGGAGTCCCGCATGTCCTCAGCGTGAAGGACAAGGCCGCCTTGCTGCCCCAGGGAGGAGGAAGTTCCCGCATGTCCCAGCAGTGAAGGACAAAGCCTCCGCGCTGCCCAGGAAGGAGGGAGTTCCCGGTGTCGCGGGACGGGCACAGTAAGCCCGGTTCCCACCTTCCGCTTGTACGGACCGCCATACAACAACAATGACGTCACCATCATCACCGCTGAGTGGTATTTGTGGTAACTGGGCACAGTTGGCAACTCCGCTCGAGCGGACACCGCGAGCGGGGAGGATGCTTGAATTTAACTTTGTACGGCGGCCGTACAGCGGTACAGGCGGTGCGGTAGACTTTGTTGTGACGTCATTGTGACGTCTTTGTTGTTGTACGGCGGCCGTACAAGCGGTAAGGTGGGAACCGGGATTAAGCCTCTTGATCCCTCATGGTGTGTGTTTGAGAGAGAGGAGAGAGAGAGAGGAAGAGAGAGAAGAGAGAGAGAGAGAGAGAGGAGAGAGAGAGAGAGAGAGAGAGAGAGAGAGAGAGAGAGAGAGAGAGAGAGAGACAGAGAGAGAGAGAGAGAGGAGAGAGAGAGAGAGATGAGAGAGAGAGACAGAGAGAGAGGAGAAGAGAGAGCGAGAGAGAGAGAGAGAGAGAGAGAGAGAGATTGATTCCGGTGTCGTTAATAAATGAAATTTCTCAGCAGCATAAAAAAAATCACCTTCAAAAGAAAAGATTTTATAAAGTTAGAACAAAGAGTTTGCGCAAAATACACACAAAAATTAACATAAAGCTGAAGAAAGAGGGATAATTTATGATCTTCATGTACTAAGAGTGTCTATGTAGACAATAAACTGGCAACTCTGATAACATAAAGAGGACGAGGAACAAAAGAGTTCATGCAGGAGATAAAAAAAGGAAAAAAAATTAATACCACTAAAATGTACTGAAAGAAAAACTTAGGCAATGGAAGTAAACATTTTCAAAACGCACGTTGGAGGAGAGCAGAAAAAAGGAAAATTGACAAGAAAGGTAAAACAACTTTAAAAAGGGGGAAAAAGAAACACGAGAAGGTAAGAAGGAATCCAGTGGTATTTTTTTAAAACTTAAGTATGTGAAGTATAAGAACAAAAAAAGGGAACCAAAGATAAATATTTCTTCACTATCTATAGCCAGTGAGCAAAAACAAAACGAAGTAAAGAAAAGATTGCTATCTGAGACAACCTAAAGGGGGGAAAAGACCTATTCGAGACCTTCGTGGCCCCTGCAGAAGACCGTACAATAGAGACATTTAGACATTTCAGCAACGAAGCTTTAGAGCAGGGGTGGGGAACATCCTGCCCCCGGGCCGTATAAGGCCCGCAAAACCATTTGTTTAGGTCCTGCCAAGGCAACCACAGACGAAAACTCTAAACAAAAAATATCTATGAACTTTTTTTTCATACCAACATAAATCGTTATAAAGTGCATGCATAAAAACTTATAACGTAAATTTTAAGGGGCAAACATGCCCATTACGGGACGGATAGGAAAACATAGATGACGGGACAGGCAAGTATAATTCACGTATGGTTCTCGTCGGCAAAAAAAAGCAGGCTGATTTTTAAGTTGATATAGTTTTGTATGGCCCGCGAATGATGTCATGAATATCTAAAAGCCCCTTGGTAGTAAAGTGGTTCCTCACCCCTGCTTTAGAGAGAGAGAAAAAAAAGTAAATACCCAGAGGAGGGTCGGGGGAAAGGATCGATGTTGTGTTTCAGGATTTAAAACCCCTTAGGGACATCATTTCATGCGCATAGGTGTATGACTAGAAGAATCTTTCCCCCCCCCCAAACAACACCACACACACACCCCAAAACCCCAACACACACCACAACACACACACAACACACCCCCAAACGCACGCACGCACGGGCACGCAGCAACGCCGCACGCACGCACGCACGCACCCCCGCACGCACGCCGCACGCACGCCAACCCCCAGCACCCCGGGCACGCACGCACGCACCACCCCCCACGCCGCACGACGAACCCCCACGCACGCACCACGCACGCACACACACACACCAAACACACACACCACACCCGGGGGGATTTCTTTCTTTCCCCGGGTGATTTTTTATGATAAATTCGGTTTGGGTTTCTCCCCCCCTTGAGTAAGGGGAGTTGTGGGGGGTTTTGGAGGTCCCAGCATACCCAAAATTGGGAAAATCAGCTCCAAAGCCCTCTCGGGAGGGTGAAACGACCATCGCGTGTCCCCTCGCGGGAAAAGCCTGGGGAAAGACACACAACCAAAAAACCCACACACACACACCACACACACATACACAACCATACAAAATACACACACGCACACACACACCCCCACACACACAACACAAGAAAAAACACACACGTTTTTTCCATCACCGCCGCGGCGGGGGTTTGCCCAAAACAGGTTTCTTGTTAGACCACAAGTACGTGCCGAGTTTGGAGACCCTCGACGGGACGGGCCTTCGGGCCCCGCCCCCCCAGACGCCCGGGGGGGCCCACACCCACGACGGACGGGATTCCTGGGCCCCGCCCAACCAGCAGCCGGGAGGACCCACACCCGCGACGGGACGATGCTCTTCGGCCCCGCCCCAACCCCCACGCCGGGGGGGCCCCCACCCCGGGGATGGTGCTCTTCGGCCCCCCCCCCGCCCAAAAACGCCGGGGGGAACCCCCACCCACAACGGGACGGGGTCCTCGACCCGCCCCGCCCCGGGGCGCCGGGGACCACACCCCCGGGCGGGGACGGGGCTCCTCGGCCCCGCCCCCCCCGAAACCCGGGGGTCCCACACCCACGACGGAAAAGGTGGTCCTCGGCCCCCCCCCACCCAGCAGCCGGGGGGACCCAACCCACGACGGGAAACCCCCCCCCCCCGGGCTCCCCCCCCGGCCCGCCCCCCCCGGAAAGCCGGGGGACCCACCCACGATGGGGGCGGTGCTCCCCGGCCCCCCCCCCCCCCAGCACCCGGGGGGACCCCCCACCCCAAAGACGGACGGTGTTCCCCGGCCTCGCCCCACCCAGCATGCCGGGACGCCTATGCGGACGCCTCCCCGCACGCTGTGGAAACCTGAGAGTATGAGGAACGTGAGAACACACGAGTATGTCTTTTCCATTTTAGTGTTAAAGATTGAGTTCGATTATTTTAACACTTATAATTTTTATGCTTTTCCCCTAGAAAAAAAAAAAGTGGTGAGCTAATTAATTAAGGGGGGTGTTTGTTTGTGAACCCCTGGGCCAGATGAGGACCCGGGGGGTCTAGCGGGGCAAGATTTTGAAGGGCAATCAATCACAACCCTTTAAAATGTTCACTCGCTCGTATTAAGAATCCCCTTTTTCATTAAGTCCTATAATTTTTTTATGGTGGAAGGTGTTGAGTGTGGGCCCTTTAGCTGTGGGGTGTGAAGGTGTTTAGTGCGTGCCTCTTTAGTTTTTGGGTGTGAAGGTGTTGAGTGTGTGCCCTTGAAGTGGGTGTGAAGGTGTGAGTGTGGCCCTTTAATTGAGGGTGTGGGGGTTTTGGGGTGGCCCTGACAGGGTGTGAAAGGGTTAAGATGGCCTCTGATGTGGGGTGAAGTGTTGAGTGATGTGCCTCATACTGTGGGGTGAAGGTGGCCATGGATACGGGGGCGGTGTTGTGGGACTGTTTGTCAGTCGTTTTATACTAGTTTTGACAGTCAAAATTTTAAAAAATGCTTTAATCTCCCCACTTTTAACATGAAAAAGGCGAAATCGCATGGGCTCCTTATAACAAAAATTATAAATTATAACACAAAATTAAAATTTGGCAATACTCCTTTCCTGCATCAACACTTCAAATGGGGGAGTATCGCTATGGAAGCANTGTTTGGGGTGATGGTGATGGGTGAGGAATGGTGGGGTGATGGGTAATGGGTGTGGGGTGTATGGGTAAGTGAATGGGTGGGGGTGATGGTTGGGGTGATGGTGATGGTGAGGAATAGGTAGGGGTAATGGGTAATGGTATATAAGCGAAAGTGGTCTGTCTGTCTGTCTGTTCTGTGTGTGTGTGTAGTGTGTGTGTGTCTGGTATAGGTTCGCCCCCGTGGCAAAATCACCTCATATGGCACATTTTTGGAACCGGGTTGACCAGGGGAAGGTTTTAAGCCCAATTATGAGATGATCCGATCACTTTTTTTTTTTTTTTTTTAGCAGCCTTTAGCGATAATCGTGAAAAAAAAAGTGGGTTGCGAGAATTGAGGAAACCTTGATGTAGGGTGATGGGTAATGGTGAGTGAATGGGTGGGGTGATGGGTAATGGGTGTGGGGTGATGGGTGAGTGAATGGGTGGGGGTGATGGTTGGGGGTGATGGGTGATGGGTGAGGGAATAGGTGGGGGGTGATGGTAATGGTAAATATAAGCGAAAGTGTGTCTGTCTGTCCTGTCTGTCTGTGTGTGTGTGTGTGTGTGTGTGTGTGTGTGTGTGTGTTGTGTGTGTGTGTGTGTGTGTGTGTGTGTGTGTGTGTGTGTGTGTGTCTGGTATAGGTTCCGCCCCCCGTGGCGCAATCACCTCAAATGGCACATTTTTGGAACCGGGTTGACCAGGGGAAGGTTTTAAGCCCAATTATGAGATGATCGGATCACTTTTTTCTTTCTTTTTTTTAGCAGCCTATTAGCGATAATTGTGAAAAAAAAGTGGGTTGCGAGAATTGAGGAAAGTATGTAGGGTGTAGGGTGA
>JACEEZ010016234.1:95000-100000 GCA_016584305.1 Chionoecetes opilio | reverse complement strand
TGTGTGTTGTATGTGTGTAATATGCGAATCGTCAACACCGACACGAAACCGGTTTGTTGAATAATAGGTGAGAAAAACATTCGTATAACTTAATTTTTTTCTCTAATTAAACTACTGAGGTTCCTTGTATACACAGACAGACACACACATACACACACCGAACTAGCCTGTCTGTCTGTTCACACCTAGTCTGTATAGTTACGATACTAAAAGTCGGTGTTGGAAGTAATTTTCTGCAAGCAGCTTTCTCTCTCTCTCCTCTCTCTCTCTCTCTCTCTCTCTCTCTCTCTCTCTCTCTCTCTCCTCTCTCTCTCTCTCTCTCTCTCTCTCTCTCTCTCTCTCTCTCTCTCTCTCTCTCCTCTCTCTCTCTCTCTCTCTCTCTCTCTCTCTCTCTCTCTCTCTCTCTCTCTCTCTCTCTCTCTCTCCTCTCTCTCTCTCTCTCTCTCTCTCTCTCTATATATATATATATATATATATATATATATATACACAAAAATAGTTATATATATACATATATATTATATATATATATATATATATATATATATATATATATATATATTTTATATATATATATATAATTATATAGCTCTATGTGGACGTATTGGAGGAGAAGCCGAAGGATGAGTGAAAACCATTGATATCTAAGATCACAACAAAACTCGTCAATCACTCTCTCTCTATTCCAAGTAAATACAGTATTTTATTTTTCTGGCAAACATGAAATTAAGATGAAGTCAAAGCTATAAAAAAAATGAGATCACTATGAATAAAAATAAATAAAAAATCACAGCACAGATACAAATTAAATTTATTTTAACACTTGAAAGGGAAAAAACAAACCCCTTGTAACGCTTTCCTCATTAAATCGATGAGATGCAAAATGTGAAAGCAGAAAACCATGACTTATTACAACAATCGATTTGTGGCTGAGCAAGAAACAAAACGCAAGGATTTTTAGAAAGGGGAGGAGAAGGATTTGCTTTGGACGTGATGTGTGCGTGCTTTCCCTGTGCACCCGTGGGTCACCAATCAGTGGGTCACCTCACACCGTGCTGCATGTGCATGGGAAGGGGGAAGAAAGGAACAACAGTAGAAACAAGGAGAGAAAGGAGAAGATGATTGAAAGTTGGAAATGGATGAGCATAATGGTCCATGAAAGGATTAAGATATGTGGGATAAGATAAGATACTTTGATCCTATCTAGACACTTTGCAAGTACCAACTACAAGGTTATTGACTATACAAAGCGCCACCACGCCAGGACGAACTTGGTGGACTCGAACCGCTGACCTAATGCAGGGACTCTACACGCAAGCTCACGACTCTACCAACCGAGCCACCCTGACGGGCAGATATGTGGGAGGAATTAAGATAATAAAAGAGCAGAGTGGAGATAAAGAGTTAAGTTGTAGAATATGGTATAGATGAGGGAAACTAAACAACGAAAATCTGTAATGACAAAAAATGATATCTATAATAATATAAGCGAAAGTGTGTCTGTGTGTCCGCTATAGGTTCCGCCCCCAGTGGCGCAATCCCATCATATGGCACATTTTTGGAATCAGGTCGACCGGGGGAACATTTTAACGCCCCTTTGGGGGACGATCCAATCACTTTTTTTTTTCTTTTTTAGCCTATTAGCGAGAATTGTGAAAAAAAAAGTGGGTTGCGAGAATTGAGGAAACCTTGATGTAGGGTGATGGGTAATGGGTGAGTGAATGGGTGGGGTGATGGGTAATGGGTGTGGGGTGATGGGTGAGTGAATGGATGGGGGAGATGGGTTGGGGGTGATGGGTGATGGGTGAGGGAAATGGGGATAGGTGGGGGGTGATGGGTAATGGGTGAGTGAATGGGTGTGTGGTGATGGGTAATGGGTGAGTGAATGGGTGGGGGGTGATGGGTAATGGGTGAGTGAATGGGTGGGGGGTGATGGGTAATGGGTGAGTGAATGGGTTGGGGGTGATGTGAATGGGTTGGCGTTAATACATACATTTCTACATCCATGATTTCAGGAAAGTTAGAAGGGGCTATCTGGAGTGTCTGTGTTTGGTGGGCCGAAGGCCCACCAATAGCCCTCCGCAAAAGCTAGCCATAAAGTCCGCCCGGAGGGCGGCTTCTCGGCTAGTAACACCATAAATAGTGGAACGCAGAGAGAGAGAGAGAGAGAGAGAGAGAGAGAGAGAGAGAGGAGAGAGAGAGAGGAGAGAGAGAGAGACAAACACAAACCACGAGGAATACCATATCAGACGCATTACATAAAGCACATTCGCACACGCACTCAACCACAAAATTTCATACAACTTAGCGCAAAATTCAACAAACACAAAACACACACACGATCATAACACGTTCTTACCATGCACAAAATTTACGATCCAAGTAGAACGTAGTACTTTACAAGGTGACAAAATTAATTAAAATACAAAACTTGCACTGACACAAGCGACAATTCCTCATCATTGTCGCTGAAAGGAAAGGAAACACACACGCACGCTCATTCGGTCTATTGACACACTGTTTAACCCTTCACTCTGATGCGATAAGTCAATATTAGATTGTTGATTTTCTTCTTTACACAGGCCGCTTGGTAAATACACCAGAGTTAACTTTATGTATCACTTTTTGCTCACTATGTTTCTCATATAACTTTATAAACTCTCTCTCTCTCTCTCTCTCTCTCTCTCTCTCTCTCTCTCTCTCTCTCTCTCTCTCTCTCTCTCTCTCTCCTCTCTCCACATCGCCTTCCTGCCGCCCTTACATCACACCTCAAGACAACTCAAGCGAAAATACTTAATTAATGATATCTCGGGATCCTTCACATTAAAACACGCACAAAAAATAATGTAGACGTGGATTACATTTCTTTACAAGAAAGAATCCTGACGATAATTAAGAAGTGTTATGTTAATCTGTGTGTGGGGGGGAGGGGGGGTTCCAATTAAAAATTAATTTAAAATAGTTTGCTTTCGCAAATTCTTGAAAATGCAGCAACGAGGTACTTTTCATAAATATATTTTTCAAGGGTGGGGGGGACAAGTGTCCATCCCACCCTTGTCCTCCATGGGCGTCTTTTCCGGACGCCCATGGAGGACAAGAGAGAGAGAGAGAGAGAGAGAGAGAGAGAGAGAGAGAGAGAGAGAGAGAGAGAGAGAGAGAGAGAGAGAGAGAGAGAGAGAGAGAGAAAAAAAAAAAACCGTGTAGCTCAGCCCTGTATTTTACTAGTTACAGTACAACACACACATATATAAACATAACACGTCTTTAATCGCGTCAGGTAGACCGTGAGAAAAAATGCCAAACACTTCCACAATATTCTGTGTGTGTACGTATGTTAACTTTTAATAGAGAAGCTATAGTAGCAGCAGTAACAAAAGCAGCAGTAGTAATATAAGTAGTAGTTTTAGAAAACGTAGTAATAGTAGAAGCAGCAGCATAAGTAGTGTTAGAAGTAAGGTTTGAAGTATAATAGTAGTGGAAAGTGTTGGTGGTGGTGGTGGTCACCATTCACAATCCAGACGTGTTGTTACAGTCATGCACTGTAATGCGGCGTCACGAAGACCTCCCGTTACAACCACGCGTGACACTTCCGGAGGGAGAGAGAGAGAGAGAGAGAGAGAGAGAGAGAGAGAGAGAGAGAGAGAGAGAGAGAGAGAGAGAGAGAGAGAGAGAGAGAGAGAGAGAGAGAGAGAGAGACGAGAGAGAGAGAGAGATGAAGAGAGAGAGGAGAGAGAAGAGAGAAAGAGAGAAGAGAGAGAGAGGAAAAAAAGAGAGAGAGAGAGAGGAGAGAGATGAGAGGCGAGAGAGAGAGAGAGGAGAGAGAGAGAGAGAGAGAGAGAGAGGAGAAGAGAAAGAGAAAAAAAAAAAGAAAAAGAGAGACGAGAGAGAGAGAGAGATGGGGAGAGAGAGAGAGAGAGAGAGAGAGAGAGAGAGAGAGAGAGAGAGAGTGTGTGTGTGTTGGAATGTACTCCTCTCTCTCTATAGGTCAGTAGTATTCATTGTGTGGCTCGCGACCATTCAGTTAGCAGACCTCAGAAAATAATAACAAAGGTAACAATAATGTTAATAGTAACAATATTATTATTATGTTGAATGATAAGTTATAATAATGATAATAATAACATTCGCTATTTGTACTGTACCATATACATATATTTCATAAGACTGTCTTAGCAGATTTTAGATCTTCATTCATGGCAGGAGATGGCCCAAAAATACCACCGGCCGTGAAAGTACTTGCTTGAAAGTAGGTAGCGTTGTATATTAGTGAGTTGCCACTAAAAAAACATGATGTACTATAATTAGCTTTAGAGTATCATTATAGTGTCTTTTTTATGTTATTATATTGCGTGAGCAGCCATGTATTTTTTTTTACTTAGTGATGCATGTCATATCCGTCTCTCTACGTACTGTACATCACCTCTCACGGAACACATGACCGCCACAAGATTTAAACACCTAACTTATAAGATTGTTTTCATTATAACTGTGGACTAAAAAATCGCCTGGGATGTAGCTCAGATGGGGAGACGCGCCCGCTTAGCATGCGGGAGGTAGGGGGATCAATGCCCCGCATCTCCAAGATTTTAATCCTTAACCCCTTCACGCACAGATCTTTCCTTTGCTATATAAAATTGTATGTTGTTAGCCATAAAATTACGAAAAGTAGCTTCATATCCCAAATTAGTTTTTCGACAAGGATACTAAATAGGTCATATCTATAAAATATTGCAAAAATTCACTAAAAATTGTGTTTATGTTAGTCAAAGTACAATGGAAATTACGTTCTGGGCTTAAAGGGGGTTTTAATACAATGCTTCAACACAGACACGTGTCTATTCCCGCGTCGTGACTGAAAGGGGGGAAAACAACAACACACTGATGATGTCACTGAACACTGATGCATTTGCTGGCTACTCTCTTTCTAAAAACACAAACATTAAGGTGAATTTTGTTTTACTCTTGTATGCCAACTGACACGAGTGGGCGAAGTTGAGTTT